>CAWUFW010000130.1:490000-782500 GCA_963921515.1 Calotriton arnoldi
GCAACAAATCCAGATACAGAAGTGTGGTAAGACAAAAGCAGGGTCCTTCAACAACCAGACTATGGATACACAAGAATTGTCTTGGCATTCTTTCAAGTGTACCCCAAGTGTTAAGTGTGAACTCAGCAGACCCATCAAGCAGGATTTGACACTATAGTGTCAAAAAGGATGCCCACAGCCACCGCCCTGCCCCATTTAGGTCAGCCTATTGTTTGCTTCTGGGGTGTATTTCACATCTTTTTCATACCCATTCAAGGCTAATCACTGGGTGTGAGAAGTTGGAGAGCCAATCCAAACTTAGCCTCTAGGAACTTCAGGTAGGAAAAATGTAACTTTCTAAAGTTACTTTTCCTTAATATTTATTAAAAATCTGACTTTAGTCTTAAATTGGATATTTAATAACTATTTAAAATAAGTGTTTATTTTTTAGCTGGTCTTATTCAAGAGATACTGCATTAATATTTAATATAATTTTCCAGTGTTTCTCTATGGGCTAGACAGCCTTCCTACAGTGAAAATAGCTTGTGGGTGCTAGTCAGTGTAAGGACATGTTAACATTAAATGTCTGCCTATCCTACTGTTAAATACCATGCACCCTGCGTTGTGGACTACGAGATCTACATAAGGGTGCCATGCGCTGACATTATTAAATAAAAGGGAGGTTTTGGCCTGTCAAAATGGTTTATTTTGACAGATCTATTTGCAGTTTTTATGCTACTACGGCCAGGCTAAAATGGTAGACTTGAAGCCATGTTTGTACTGCCAGCACACTGGTCGCTGCCGTCCACTAGTGGCATTTAACTTCTAGGACCCGAGTACACTTTGAACTGTACACTAGGGGCTAATAGGCAAGTTAATTATGCCAATTAGGAGTGTGCCAGTTCAACCGTGTGTAAAGGGGTAGCATAGACAATTTACTACTAGTTAGCAGGGCTAAAGTGCATGAAGTCCTAAAGCCAGCAACAAAAATAGGGTCCAGCAAAGGCGAACAAATTCAGCGTGACCATGCAGAAAAGGCAGATTTCTTAGTGTTTCACCCAACATGATACTTGACTTATAACAAGGCTGAAGAAGGTACAAAGATTCATATCCATGAAGCAACCTTTTCTTACTGAGGATTATACTACCTCTTGTGACAACAGCCATGGCTCTGGAGCTGACAGGTCTTCATCTTTGTTTCAGGTATATTATTCAGGAATGTTTCCTGATCTCTGGGGTCGTTAAACATGACTCTGTATATTGATTTATCCACAAATTAGATCTTTGTCACTTGTTTCCATAGTGCTAGAAAACCTTTTCTGAGTTGTACGCTATGCTGGGCTATGCTATGGTATGCTGTGCTGTGCTAGGGGATTTATAGAGCGCATGGTGAACCATAAGCATCCAAACACCAACAGAAGAAGAGAACCGCTCAACGGAAACAGAGGAGTCACCTAAAAAGTGCGTTTTTAAAAAGCAGGGTCTTAAGGGATTTTCTGAAACAAAGCTCATTATTTGTGGATCGACTGGCCAAGGGAAGGGTGTTCCAGAGCCTGGCCACATTAAAATAGAAAGACCGTCCTCCACTTCTAGTCCTCCTAGTACTGGGGACGGAGGCAAGGTGTGCTTTGGGGAGTCGGGGTAACTAGTTGGTGTAAATAGAGGCACCACGTACATGGAGGGCTCTGTGTACTGTACACAGTGATTTAAATTCAATTCTTTGAGCAACAGGAAGCTAATGGAGTTCAAACCCTGTTTGGCTGATGCCTACCCAGGGATGCCCAACTGTGTCCATGCAGCAACATTTTGCATGACTTGTAGTTTACTATTAACTGCCTTGGGGGCACCCAGGTAGAGTGAGTTACTGTAATCCAGGCGTGACAGAATCGGAGCCTGGACTACCAGCCTTCTTGAGGGCTGGGGAAGCACAGGCAAAATCTTGTGCAACATACACAGGATTCCAAAACAGATAGCAGAGAGTATAATGGCCTGGGTCTCCATGGACAGAGTATTTTCCAGCCATTCTCCCAAACTTTTATAGCTGGTTTGGGGGCAGGAGGGAGACCGAGACAAACCAGCCAACCCAGAGTCCTATAGGGAGGGGGATTATTCCCAATGATCATGAGTTCTGTTTTGGCTCTGTTCAGCTTGAGACCGGTGTTATTCATCCAGCTGGCTACTTGCTCCAGACATGGACCCAAGGTGGATACTGGGGATCCACGTCAGGGGCAAGTGAGAAACCAGCTGGGTGTCGTCCGCATAGGAGACTATGGAAATCCCGAACTGAGTTATGATATCCGCCAGGGATTGCATGTTTATATTAAACAACATGGGACTAAGTGATGACCCCTCTGGCACTCAACTGGTGATTGGGAGGATAGTAGAGGAGCAGGCTTTGTCAAAAACCTGAAAGGATCTGTCCATCAGAAAGGAACTAAGCCAATCCAGGGCTTTCCCTATGACACTGGCCTTACGAATCCTATCTAGAAGAGTAAGGTGATCAATGGTGTCAAAGGCTGAGCTAAGGTCAAGAAGTATAATAGCAACTGTGGCCCCTTGATCCAATCTCCTTTTCGCATCCTCCACCACTGTTAAAAGAGCAGTTTCGGTATTCTGCTTAGGCCGAAAACTGGTTTGCGTGTGGTGCAGGAGGAAGTTGGCCTCAAGGAAATTTGAAAGTTATCCTTTGACATATTTTTTCTACTACGTTACTTGTGCATGAAAGCAGGGAAATTGGACGAAAATATCCTGGGCACTTTGGATCGAAATTTAGGCTTTTTTAGGATGGCTTTAACCATGGCGTGTTTCCATGGCTGAGGTACCAGACCCTTCTCTAGGGAAAGGTTGACCATCTCAAGCAGTGTGTGGAAGATTATGTCTGCTCCAATAGCAAGGATTCTTGGCGGTGCGGGGTCAGGTGGGGATCCAGATTTAATTTTCCTGAAAAGGGCAGCAAAAGTATCAAGGTGGAGTGAAGGGAATTCCGACAGAAGGGTTGTGGTAGTCTCTTTAGAGACACTAGGGAGGGTGGGGTTATAACTTCCCTCCAGCCTTTGAAAGGAGAGGTAGATCTCTGACATTTTTTTTCAAAGAAGGTGGCCAGGGCATTACACCGGTCATTGGAGGGTTTAGAGGGAGGCCCGTTGGAATTAGGTTCCAGCAAAGTTTTGGTAATGTAAACATCTCTCTGGGGGAATTGGCAGCTTCATTAATTCTTGCTTCGTAAAAGGAGGCCTGGGCTAATCTTATTGCTATATGGTAGGTTCTAACAGTTTCCCGATATTTTATTTTTTTGTGTTCCACATAGTCCTTTTTCCATTCCTTTTCTACAATCTTAGTGTTTTTAAGAGTACTAAGATGAGGAGAGTACCACGGAGCCGACTTACTGAATCATTTTCTTCTTGGTGGATGGGACTCTATCTTTGACGATATCTGATGAGATTCTAATTTTTGACCTTGCCAGTCAACTTACAGAATTATCGACATCTGCAGCTCTGCTTTACTGCATAGTTAATGCCACCATTAAATTAGGATCTTCCTCATGTATGCTCAGACTTTGATAAATAAACATTTTCTTAAGACACTGCACTGAGACAACTCAGACCCTCCCAACTTTAGGCCAATTCAAAACTGACGTTCCTGTGAAAAATCCTTTTGAAAGCTGTTTATTTGAAAGTCACAAAACATGCTTCTGAGATTTAATTACTCGATTGCTACTAGAATGCATTATTAAGAGGGTAATCCTTCAGGTGTTGGGTAAGGCCTTCAACATGGTGAGTTTGTTTCCTGTTTATTGGTTCTTTGGACCTCTCTGCAACTTTTGGCATGAATGACCTTGAAAAACGTCTGTTGGTCCTTCTTATTACCATGGGGTGCACAGGAAAGGTGTTGAGGTGGTAGATTTCTTTCTTTCAAAACGATCCCAGTTAACCCAAGTTGAATCCTTAATCCTGCTCTGCATCTTGCCATCTGTGGAGGTCCACGTTAAGTTACTACTTGGAGCCACTATGGGAGCTGGTATTAGAACTGGGAGTACCCTCCTATCATAATGAAACTCTGTGGATCTGTCCCATTGATTGCCTCAGTGTCCAAAAATATGTTATCAAGAAAACCTGAAACCAGATGTCTTCTTTCCTAAAATGAAATCTCCCTCAAACCAAATGTATTTTTCATGTTAAAGAACATAACGTTCGTATTATGGCACCTTCTCAACTTTTTGCAAACTCTGGCCTCCCAAGCTAAAACTCAGACTCCCTTTGGCCTACCCCTACATAAACATGTATCCAACTTTGACAGAGTAGTTTTAACCTTATTGGTGGTTATGGAAAAGCGGTTTTGGCAAGAGCTTTAGGACACTGGTTTAACACTGGCATGATCACTAGTGTTACCACACAGAAAGGAGAAAATATTTTTTCGTTTAGCCTCCCTTGTGGTTCATTAGACCCACTAAAGGCCATTCTTAACTCATCCGCCGCAGTACTCCTTCAAGCGGAAAAAGACCGTCTCACACTTTTGCTTAATTTCTTCCACTGGCTACCTCTTCGTGCTCATTACCTAAAACATACTGCATTACCTACAAAACAATCTTTTTCAAACAGTCTTCATACTTTTCTGCCAGACTGAAAGGTGGGGTAACAGGCGCAAGTCAGTCAAGATGTAAAGTGTGTTACTACATCAGCATTCCAAAGGTGGAGATACCCATTCCTTTAAACAAAGCCTTGCCAGATGTCTGAAAAACTTAACATTCTTTCCCTTCAAGTGTCTGCCTAGCTCCTATCCTCCTAACTTTTAGGAAAAAGTTAAAAACATTCCTGTTGCCCTCCTACTATAAGAACTAAAATGCTCTCATCATTCAGTATTCCCATTTATGGACACCGTTTGAAGCTGGAAGCAGAGATGATCACTTTCTCTCTCTCTCTGGAAAATCCTTTTTTCATAGCATTGGTACCCCCTACCTGGTCATCCCCTGCCCCCCTGTATTCCAGTAATGGAATAATTTGGAAGAAAAAAGGCTGCAGTGTATTGGCAGCTTTCACTTACAAAGCGAGCCATCATATTTTCATTTTGTGCTCTACATTCAAAGTGACAGGTTTTATACCGTTTCCTTGCCCAATGAACGGTCACCACGATCTGCTTCAGTTAATCAGGCATAGATGCTTCAGTTAATCAGTCATCCACTTCCCGTAGCCATGCCTCAGTCAGTCAGGCACACTGCATTCCGATGTCCATTCTTCCAACAGTTGCAATCATAAAGCAGCCATGTTTAATTCACTTTTAATCAATCAAGCATGGCGGGTGGCTGCCCATCTCCATTAGCCATGATTCAGTAAGTCAGGCGCTTTGGGTGGGACCTCCAATTCCAGTGGCTATTCTTCACACACCTTCACTTTGACCAGCCCTACCATATGGCTATCCCACGCCTTATCCATACACGTCCTTCCAGCTGAACATTAACTGCTGTAATTGATCCCTCCATCCATCATTTTCAGGTTTTCCCCATGGCTTTGTTGTTGTGACCTATTGCACGGTCGCGTTTCCCTGGGAGACTCTACGATCTGGCCTGTCGGTGTAGCAGCCTTACAGCACCTGGGGAAGAATCTGTGTATCATGCTGGTACTTTTGTGGAAGTTAGTCTCCCTTCTGGGATGCATAGCTAAAATCCTGGCCCTTTGTTGTCTCCTGCGGGGAAGAGCCAGGAGCATTGCACTGGTTCACTCTGTAATAGGTTCCCATCACATGTGATAACCTCTTTAATGTTATTAAATCTATGGTCAGGGATGAGTGCTAAGTGATGATGGCTCTAAAAGGAACACCTGCAGCTAGCTCTATTGGTGTTGATATACATTTGCTAATATTAAGGTTGATGCTAGAGTTGTTTTGATAGCTAAATTTTAGGGGCAGGAAGTAGCTTTTTGTTTGCTTTGTGTTTTAAATAAGATTGGCTCACATTCCAATTAGATTTTGTGTGAACTCACTCTTTAGTATCACTAAGATTGTTCATATTCTGGTGAGTAATGTTATTAAAAAGTGTGATTGTTTAGTTGTAATAGCACTGTGGTGCTCTCGTTTGTCGAGGGATGACTTTCCAAATGGTTGTGAGGTTTCTATTGCAGGTCGGAGTCGGATTCCGCTTTTCCACCTCTGCTGTCGGTGAGGAGTAGAAATGTACGTCTGTTTGGTGAATATGTCAACTTTCAGGATTTGTGGATGAAAGTACTTGGTCTGCATGGCTTATACCAAATGACTGTATCAAATGGCTAACAGCATCATCTCTGTTAGTGCGCATGCACCTGGTGGTAACAAGTACTGTCATGCTCATGTAATTCCATATTTGGACCTTGTTGCATGTTTATTGAAATTTTTCTCTTACTGTGTTGTGTTGCAGGGTAAGTGTGGTGTGTCTTGGTGGAAAGTGATGTAAGCGCAGTGGTACCTAAATATCAGACTCTTTTAGGCTCCCACAGGAATCCCAATTTGGGCACAAAGACAAGTTTGCATCTGAATTGAGTTGCAAGTTTTGCAAACTTACTTCACTTCAGACATGCTTTCGCGATGCGCATTTTACAAGGAAGAATCGTTTTAAATTTGTTAGGAAAAAAGGTTGGAAAAAGTAAAAACATCATTCAGGTGTGCAAAGTCTGATGCCACGTGTTTGACCTCATTCCAACTTGCCCAACTTGTAATGATGTGGTAATGGCGGACCCTGTAATATTGGTAGTTCATTATGCTGCACTGAGGTATCACTTTTACTGTGGAAATCGTAATGAAAGCCTGTATGTGTTATATTCTTTAACTTTGCCATATGTTCTGTCGTTCTTTTATCTGCGTTTAACTGCAGTACTGCTATGCTCTTATGATGTCATGTGCCCCGCCCGCTCATGTTAGGAGAATGGTAGGTTCCTTGGAGCGTTGGGAGACGCGGGAGGACGGTTGGGCTAAGGGGCGGGCATTCCATGTATGGCTCAGAGGATATATTCTGAATAAAGTTGTGCTTTTACCTCAGTCTATTGCGCTAATACATGGTGAAATTCGGCGACGAGGACGGAATAGGACTACATCCCCCATTGGTCAGCGTGATACCAGTGCGATGTGTTGTTTGAAACTCACCTCCATGACATGCTTGCCGAAGGCCCCACTTTCGACCAAGCGTACATGAGTCTTCACCACTCAATGTTGCATTAGTGAGTCGTCCTGGGGAAGAGTCCTTGCAAGTCTCTGCCTTTGCCAAAACGCCACCTCACTGGCTCTCCTGAGCTTTTCCCGGCTACGTGATCGCTGTGTCGGGCTATTCTCTTGCCTCCCTGAGCCTGACACGCCTCATGGGGGGGTGCTTGCAAGCTATTGCGCTTCAGTGTGTCTCGAACTGATCCTGGGTGGGACTCACCGCTATCGCTGAGGAACATAGCATGTTACATTGTCCTGTGGGTTGAGTTTCGAGTTTGTTAATCCTTCAGACTACATTTTTGATTAAGTGAGTAGTTTCTAGACGTACCATTAATCTCTGGTGTAAAAACATTCATTCAGATCAGGATCCCACTCTTAGTGCAGACTGTCAAATGTACCATTTACACCTACATACTATTATATTGAGCTTTTTAGTTACAAATATGCAGTTTGATCTGCCACAGAAATTCCTCTAAAATAAGGGGATCCCCAAATTGTTTGGAAACGGTAGAAGGAGGAATTTCAGACATATCTTGTAGGAATTGATGCCAACAAAATGAGTATGGAACGCAGGAAGGGCATTCATCTACTCTGCCTCGGATCTGGGGAATAATAGATTGTCAGGACTCTACCTAAGGTTGAACAGCAGACCATGAGGATGAATATGATGAATTTGAAGATGCGTTGTTCAAATTAGGCGATTTAAGCCTAATGTTAGGATTACTCTAGAACTACACTATTTTTACACCAGAAAACAAATAGAAGAAGAATCTTTCGGTGAATTCATAACAGCACTACGAGGATTGTCTACTGCATGCGAGTTTGCTTTATTTACTGACGAAATGATTAGGGACCAATTGATGGTGAATACAAACAGCATGCGTATCCAGGAGAAACTATGGGTCATAAGACACCCTACATTTGATGAGGTCATCAAATCAGCAAAGGCGATTGAACAGTCTGTCTCATGGATGGATGCAGTGGCATCCCCAAGCAAGGAAAGTCCAAGGTGAAAAAGCCTAGGAAGGTTGAAATGTAAATGTCCTGTTATAGATGCTGCAGTTTCTCATATTTCTTCATTTGAGAACTGCCCAGCCTTAAACAAGGATTGCAACATCTGCGGGCGCACTAGGTATTTTAGTCCAGTGTTCAAAGAGGGTCAGTGCAGTCAGAGACCAAGGATAGCACAGACTTTTGAAGACGTGAGCCACAAGGAGCAAAAGAATTGGAGCAAGGGACCATGCCAGGAATGGTTCTAGTGGTTGACGAGGTCATAGGGAAGCCTGAATAGCAGTTTCATAAAGCCTCCTTTGTGCACGTTACATGTACTGGACACAGATTGGGTGGTTATGGTGGACTCAGGATCACCATATACCTTAATCACAATGGAAATATTCACAATGAAACTTACATACATACATACCGTTGGGACATTGGCAAGGCCGGACATAGAGCTGTATCCTTTGATGGGAAGTCAATTGAATTCAATGGCTACTTTTGTGCCAGTGCCCAATTTAAGGGCAGGAATGCTCAAATAAAAATCTACGTAACTCTCAAGGATGTTTGTGTTCTTGGATGGAAGGACCAAATATTGCTCCAAATTGTATTGATCCCAAATTCACCAGATCCGGTCTTAGCTACCCAGGAGTATGATAGTGCTGTCACTCTAGTCCGGGGTTTCCCAAAAACATTCAGTGAAAAGCTCAGAAAATTGACTGGTTTCAGACACCACATTAAGTTAAAGGAGGGACATGTTCCCATTAGGCATAAGTTAGGAGGAGTTCCATTGTGTATAATAAAGGAATTGCAAGATTTTTGTGTGATCATCTTGCTCAAGGAATAATAGAGACAACTAAATCATTTGAGTGGGTGTCTCCGGTCGTCCTGACTAAAAAAAAAAAAACAATGGGAGCCTACGCTTGTGTGCTGACCTAAGAGCTCTCCATGCTAACATCATCATTGACAGACCTCCCTTGCCAAAGGTGAGCAAGCTCATTTCAATTATTAATGGAGCCACAGTATTTTTAACATTGGACTTGCGACAAGCATGCCATCAGGTTGAATTGACAGAGGATTCGAAAACACTAACTGCATTCATCACTCCGTTTGGGCTATTCCAGTGCAAGCGTATGCCTTTTGGTCTAGCCTCTGCCTCATCTGTCTTCCAGGAAGCCGTGCATCACATTTTTAAAGACTTGAAAGACCAGGTGAGGTGCTTTCAGAATGACATTCTAGTTGTCTTGAAGGCTACGCAGGAACATCTGGGGATTTTACATGTTGTTTGCTCAAGATTGGAAGTACATGGCTTGACACCTTCACCTGACAAATGCAAGTTATTTAAAAAGCAAATGGAGTATCTTGGCCACAAGTTGACAGCAGATGGTGCAGTGCCCAAGGAGTCCCTTGTGTCTGCCATCAGTGAAGCTCCACACCGTTATGACCAAGGAACAATTGTTTTCCTTTTGTGGTTTGTGCGAATACTATTCAAGGTTGATTAGGAAATTCGCTATGGTCATGGAACCTCTGAGACTATTACTACGAAAAGATCAGGAATACGTGCGGGGAAAAACCCCAAGGACAGGCTTTCAACATGCTAAAACAGTACATAACCAATGCACCCACATTATGACTGTTCACTATTGGGAAGGAATATACCATATTTGTAGATGCCAATGCTTATGGTTTAACAGCTGTTCTATCTCAACAACAAGGCCCTGATGAATGGGGGGGTTGGGTGTGCTTCCAGAACTCCAAGTGCAACAAGGAGACGCTATGCTGTAATTGAGCTGGAACTGTTGACCTGTGTTTGGGCTGTAAACCATTTCAGGCATTTTATTTGAGGTAGAAAATTTAAATTGCAAACCGATCACAAACCTCTTGTACACACATTCTCTCTGCAGGGAGGTCTGAATTCCACTGCATATGTTGCAAGACTAAGTTTGAAGTTGCAATAGTATTGTGTTACATGTTCCAGGCAAAAGTAACAAATGTACTGACTTTTTGTCCCGATCACCTAGCCCAGATTCTGGTTGTTGTGCGAGTGAGGAAGATGAACTTGATGTGGTGGCAAGTTTCAGTGAAATTTGTACAGTGCAAAATCTACCATTTACTGATGAGATGTGGTTTTGTGAAGATGTTAAGGATTAGACTTTGCACAGAGGGAAGGAACACACGCTGTCAGGCCGGCCATCTATTAAACATCTGTGAGAAGAGCTACAATCTTTTCCTCAAATTGCTGATGAATTAAGTATAATCAAGAACATGCTATTTAGGAATGAAAAATATGTTCCACCAGAAAGTGTGAGAGGAACCATATTGAAAGCCTGCCACCAAGGTCACAGGGGTATGTCAGCCTTGAAGAAAACATTGAAAACAGTATTCTGGAGGCCTTGTATGGACCAGGAAGCCAGCCATTATCTAAGGAATTGTGTAGAACGTTTCAATTGTGACAAGAATATGGAGTGTGTGACCCCCTCCCATGCACGTTGCACCCTGGCCACAACACCCGTGCCAAAGATTAGCTTTTGACAGTGCAGGTTTGTACGCTGGATTACCAAACCATATGCAGTATGCCATTGTAATGGTGGACTATTTTTCCAAATAGCCTGAGGTCATGTTTGTAGAAAGCCGACCATGGAATTAGTTGTGAATTTCATGAAGGAAATTTTCAGTACGAAAGGTTTCCCAGAAATCATAGTTACCGACAATGGCATACAGTTTACTTCCCGGGATATGACAAATTTCCTTATTTTGCACAATATCAAACACACCTTTACTGCAGTATATGACCTGCAATCAAATGATTTGCAAGGTGGTTGTCAGGGCAAGTCAAATTAGTCATGTTATTTCAGAAAAAAAATCCAAAAGCCGGATTCATAGTGATAGTTGTTTATATAAGGTGTTGTCACTCATTCTGAGAAGGTGAGCAAAGAAGTGACTGACAGCCAACACGTGTTTCACCCCTTTACATGGCCATCCGGCCTGGGGCTTCCTCAGGGCGTAATAAATTTCTATAGACTTATGTCGTCTTTGAAAGCATGAGAGGTCCTGGTCTCACAGATACAACACTCGATCCAGACAGACCGGTTAGGCATTACGCCCGTACTTCGCAAGATTGACCAGGACCTCTCATGCTTTCAAAGACGACACAAGTCTATAGAAATTTATTACGCCCTGAGGAAGCCCCAGGCCGGATGGCCATGTAAAGGGGTGAAACACGTGTTTGCTGTCAGTCACTTCTTTGCTCACCTTCTCAGAATGAGTGACAACACCTTATATAAACAACTATCACTATGAATCCGGCTTTTGGAATTTTTTCTGAAATAACACGACTAATTTGACTTGCCCCGACAACCACCTTGGAACTCGTATATGTTTAGGGGGTTAGGGGTTTCCCCCGGTCAAGGACAAGTATCGCAACAAGATTTGCTCAATATTTAACGGCCAGTAAGGGATCGGGACCCATCACCTCTCCTCCCAATCAAATGATTTGGTTCAGAGTTTTAACCGTTATCTTAAGGATAGCATACAAACGGCCTAGCAAAACAAGGCACCGATCCAGAGTCTCATCAGAGAGAGATTGTGGGCTTATCGCATCAACCTACATTTCAGTATTAAAATTAGTCTTTTCTGGTTGTTAAGAGGGAGACTTCCTTCATCTGATGTATGTCCATGGTGGTTGCTTAAGAATTGTGCCACCAAGCAAGGCTTGAGTAGTAGTCTGAATTACGAAAATTACCGAGGTAATTTAGAGAGAAGACGATCTTCAGCGAAACAATGTTGCTGATAGGGTCAAACCAGATAACTTTTCTTTGTGGGTTGTGGAGCGCATCAAGCTGCCTATGAGAGTGGAGAAAGGTGAATCAATCTTTTCTAAACCTATGAAAGTAGTGAAGCTCAACAAAGGAAGTGCAATTACACAGGACTGAGGGTGTTGGAATGTCAGGAGAATAGCCAAACATGTAAATGAATGTGATCTTCCCATTGGAGAGCATGATAATGAAAGTGATGATGGGGCTTCCTTCCATGATTTTGAGTTACCTGTGCCACCCACGCATGTTACCTAGCCTTCTGATAACACTGACCTAGTCATCAATTCACAGCCCTTTGGAAAGGAAGATGACATTGGTCACCCCACTCCAACACTAACTGGGAAGGAAGAAGGATCTATTGCTGATAGGGTAAACGTGTCCACATGGTCAAGAACTCCTTCTTGGAGGATTCTTCAGGAATGATCTTTGGTTTTTTTGTTGTTGTTGTTTTTGAGGGGAGGGAGTCTTTAACTTTGCGGTATGTTTTGTGGATCCTTTATTTTATGTTTAACAGCAATGCTGTTGTGCTCCTATGACGTCATGTTCCCTGCTGCTCATGTTGGGAGAATGGTAGGTTCCTTGGAACGCTGGGAGAGGCAGGTAGGCGGCTGGACTGAGGGACTGGCATTTGAGGTATGGCGCAGAGGATATAGTGTGAATAAAGTTGTTGTGCTCCTACCTCAGTCTATCGTGTTATTACATTATGTCCTAAGTACCGCCAGGCTTGCACCCCCGTTAGGCTAAAAGGTTTTCGGGCTTCCGCACCTTCCAGGACAGACACAGGTTTTCACCTTGTGTGTGCTGGGCTGCGCTGGTAACGGGGCCTCAATGAAAGCCTGATAGAAAGTACTTCACATGTCATCAAGAAGGGGAAGTGCATAAATAAAGTAAGGCAACTGCTATACTGAGTACAATGGGGCCGAGAACCAAAAGGTGACTGAAAAAGAACAACATATTCTGCAACTCGAAGAGGTCGCCTACAATCGGAGCTGTTGAGTTTAGAACTGGGAAACCTTATCTGGTTCTCGTGCTGCATATGTTTGCTCTAATGACCTTGTGCCAAATTTCACTAGATAAAACCAGATATAAATATGTATATATATATATAAATATATATATGTGTGTATTTCACCCCAGGCCAAGAAAGGCATAGATTGGCTCAGAGTGCACAGGGGTTTCCAAAAAATGCTTCAAGTGCAAAGCTTGTCGACATGGCTCCAATACGAAATCTGTACAAACACCTTTCAGACGTACACAATTTGAAATCAGGGGTACTTTTAGTTGCAAGAGTGACTTCGCAGTCTGTGTTGGAATGCACTTGCAACAAAAGATACGTGGGAAGCACTATACAACCTGTTCACATCAGGATTTTGCAACATCTGAGGGCTATTACCAATGATGACCCGAGTTACCCTGTAACCAGGCACATCAATCTATGCCATGCAGGTAATGCAAAGGATTTATCCTATTTTGTCATCGACACTGTCCCTAAAAGCCCGAGGGGTGGTAATAGACAGCTTTTACTCAGGGGGTTAGAATCCAGGTACATACTCCTGTTGAATTCCAAGATCCCACATGGGTTGAACTCTGATGAAGCTTTATCTGTTCACCTATAGCTCTTTTTCTCTCTCAGATCCCGGGTGTTTTGTTTTATTTACTTACTGGGTATCACATTCTTTTGTTTATTCACAGGGTCCAATTCCGTATGGTATAGGTAATGTTGGTTCAGCTGTTTCTTTTGAATTGTCTATCAGACAAGGGATATGATTGGGTAGACATCGCATCTACTATTTAACTTCGCTGTTTTTTACATGCTTAATATGAACAGGCCCACTTGGGCGGTATCATGGATGCACTAATTGCGCGCAAAATGATGGCCATCGTTATATGTACTATACATAGGCTATCTGGTTTTAGGTTTAAACCTATAATAACTGATAAAACCCCACCGAAAGGAAAGTAGCAATCACCGGTGTAAACATATAAACACTGAAAAAACACCTTTGCATCCACAAACTAAGTGCCATTCATAGAAAGGAAACGATGAGTGAAAGTCATTTTGATTTCTTCCTGAAGGGGCCAATACAATGTAACTTTGTTATACAAGGAAGCATCAAGAAAGACTGGGCTAACATTATTCTGCTTGAGTTTTTTTGTTTAGGGATGTCACTAAAACATTGTTTCTTCCTTCTACTTTTTTCAGTTTTGTGGTCTTTGGTCTAAAGATGCAGTGTTTAGAAGCATGTTTTAGGTCTTATTTAGTTATTTTATAAACTGTAGAGAATCGGGAAACTATCAAAATCATATTTGAAATTTTGGCTAAATTTGATTTCACTGATAGGTAAAATGGCTGGTTTCATAAGAATATTTCCTAATATGTACCATCACATTTACCCACAGACAGAGAATGGGTGAAATCCTTTGATACATCACCCCCCTTTTCTAGTGAGTCAGTATTGATTGTAAGTGAATTGCCAAAGACCCCAGTCTTTTATTATTCAATGCAAGATGTAGTGACGGGTATATGTGAAAAGAATGTGGTCACCAAGCATCTGAGATAGTGGTGAAAACATGACACCAAGCGTTTGGTAAAAAATGGAACGCAGTGTCACTTGGAATGCTGCTGAAAAAAGTTCCTACCAAGTTCAATAAAGATTGGAGTGATATTGTTTGTATTTGCAGTAATTCAGGTACGTATATGAAAAAGTTGTATGATGGCCTGTCAAAATCGATACCTGAGCTGAAGTGCATCCCTGTAAGAGATCCTTGTCACTTGCTAGATGGTATGCTTAAAGCATCTTTACAATCTTCAGAGTTATTGAAGAATGCTATTGACTTTGTAGTCCATTCTGGTGCAGTAAAAATGTATTTGGACCTCATATACCCTGTGCACACGCTACCTATACACATGCACTATCAGTGCAGAAAGCAAGCAATAATTAAAATTAAATTAAAATTCCATAAACACCGGAAAAACATTGTTTCTGTTTTTAATGGTGCGAAAATGTGTAACCACTGATAACCACTGTTTTTTAAGGTATTGAAAAAACCCCACCAGAATTTACCAAAAATAGAAACTGAAAACAGGAAAGCCTAACTATACATTATATTTTCGGGCTAGCGCAAGAACCTACCTGTGATACTGGTGTAACTGCTCTTAGCTACTATTGACACACTTGTGAGCCAACTTGGATACAATGCAGCGGTTTGTTGCATCTATTACACAGATTTTTCATCACTGTTACTAGGTTAGTCTGTCTCCCTAACAGGTCACTCACCAATGTGAATGCAGCTGACACCAACTCAGAGTACAAGTACCACCACGTTGCTTTTTCATTTTTATTTTTTCATTAATATAAACAGACCGATGTTAAGTCTTTTAATATCATTGACGTATGTTGAAATTCACATTCTATGTTTGTACCTTTAACTGTTTTAACTTTTATGTCTACGATGGTATTCGGTTGCTGTGACAACCGTGAAGAATGATGATGCATAAAATGTCTTACCTTAATGGTGCCCGATGTTGTGAGCAAGGCGAGTCAGCCGTCGAAACGCGTCTGGGCCTTCTAGTGAAATAAATTCTGTTGTCATATATCCACGGTGTCGGCGCCTGTTTCTTGATAGAGGAACGGGACTGGTCTTCTAAATATATATATATATATATATATATATATATATATATATATATATATATATATATATATATATATATATATATATATATATATATATTGGCCTTTCGTGTTTAGATAAATACATATTAAATATGATACATGTAAAGCAATCAGTGGGGAATGCATTATTTAATGTTAAGACATCTCAATTGGTTAATAAGCTTACTGAGAATACCTCTTTGGGTAACTGGACAGTCGCAGAACTCATTCTAGTTCGTGCACTGGGGAATTGTGTCATGTATTTATAGTGCTATAAGGTCTCAGCCTGTGACAGAAAGCACTGTGAACATGCAAGTCATTATTTTATAATTGTATTGCACACAGTATAAGAAAGGCTGCCTCAACAAGTGCAAAGAGATTTAGGGGCAGATTTTAAGTTTTCACGGACCGCAGAAACCAAAGTTGCTGTGCTGCGTTGCATGAAATGGAGAGAGCAAAACAGCACCATATCTACAAAGTTATAGTTCTCTTGCTCTCTTCCTGAGCACTGGTGCACAAACTGGCTGCATAGCACCACAAACGCATCTCTTCACCATAGTACAAACGTGGGTGTGTGCTATCTAGCAAAGGTTACCCTTCCAGTACGAAATACTATGTTGAGGTGATCTTTAAAACTTTTCTCATATGTGTGCTGTACAGTGTAGCACACATGCAATGTGGGAAAAGTTTGGAGAAATAAAAAAAATTCAACTTTTTAATGCCTGCCTCGAGATGGCGTAATTTTTTGGGCACGAGGCCCTAACTATCATTGTTAGTAGATAGGGAATTGCATCAAAAAACATGGGTGTTTGCATGGCAAAGTCCATTTACCATTCATGGGATGCCACCTTGATGCAGAGCAGCCAAATACTACTCTGCATAACTCTAGGGCTACTTCCCAGTGGAGATAAAGCTTTGCGCTGGAAAGTAAATCCCATTTCTAAACTTTGCACAGCACAATGTTTTAGTAAATCTGCCCCATTTAGTGTTTGAGATAAAACAAGTGTTAAAAATATAAATATATATTTTTTAGTAATCTGCGGTCAGACTCTACCTAGTACAAACCTTTATTTTACGTTTCTATTAAAAGGGCAACTTACAAAACTCAGTTGATAACACCCTTGGATTACTTTTCAAAAGGAATGAATCTTTGTCACCATAAAGCCTCAAATTACCCAATTAATTAAAGATCTATACAGACTCCGAAGCAGCCTTTTAAAGTTGCTGTCTGACCAATTATAAAGCACTATCCTTTGCCCACAAAGCATAATATGAAACAGACCCTATGCTGCTTATGTGCTTTGTTCCAACTCTAAGCCATCCCTTCATTTTGGCTCTTCCCTCCTATCAGTCCCCCAAGTGGAGTGGGGATGTTGACGGGTACTTTTTGTTCTATTGTTGCTTAATATATTTGGAAGACTCCATTGTGGCCAGCACAAAATAGAGGACAACTGGAAAATCCATCTACTTTATTAATTATTTTCATCTTTTTTATGATATACTTAGTTCAGCACCAAGATTCCTTAGGATTTTTTTTTAACTTTATAAGTGACAATTCAACTCAACTTACATCCCTGATGTATAGGTGTTCGGTCTTTTTAATGGCTGCACTCGGACATGAGGGGCCTGGGGCAACTTTAGAACAAATTGAGCAGATATATTGGATTGTGGCTCTTTTCCTTTGGTAATGGAGCATTGTCACCTGAGGGATAGGTCAGGTGTTTGTAGCCTTACCCCATTGGTAGACTGAGAAATAGCTCATCTGTGTGAAGCCTGAACATATAATTTGTCTAACCAGAGGCATACTTCTGCCGCCTAAAACAAATGCCTCTGTGATCAATTTCTCCACTGTAAGACAAATGTAGAATTTGCTTTAACGTATATGCCTTGTGTGGTTTTCCTCCAGGATGGCGTCTATGCAAAGGCAGTACACCTGCACTTCCCTTAGGACGGCATTGCACCGTTGTGTTGCTAAATAATGTAGTTTGGCAAAAAAATGCTTGTGAAAACTTATTCTCCTTTGAACTAAGCCTAGAATGACAAAAGCAGCATAACTCTGATATTGTGTATAATAGGTTACCAATGCAAAAGCATTGCACAACGAAAACACTACTTTGTACACTAGTTATTCCAGTGTTACTATGACAAACCATGTTGTCTGCGTGGCGCCTCTCTTGTGCTCCGTTCTGGGTTAACCCTTTCTCTACTCAAGCCAGACTAATTTCTATAATTAAGGAACAACCATTATAGAGAATATGATCAATATTCTCAAAGGAATTGTGGAGATATTCATAAGAAATGTTGGATTTTATAATGCACATTGCCACTCCCGGATTTAAAAATGCCTCTTGTATACATGTCTCTCGCACGGTTCTGCTATCGAACCACGTTCATCACAGGCAGCTCAGTCACTAAACGCACTGCCATCACGTACTTTTTGCCGCAACAGCCTGTTCATAAGAGCACGTACATACAGGAAGCCACCCGGTCTAAAGAACTGGCAAATAAGGTAGTAGCCTTGAAATACCTTTGCGATGAACTGTGTTCTAGCATGCAAAGGATACAGATGTTCTTTCAAGATCCAGTGCACCTAGAATGTGATGGGCAATATCCTGCAAAGAGGTCACTTCAACAGAAAGAAAAATAGTGCATCGTAATAGCATATCTGATTACAACAACAAGCAGGCTTTACAAAACCCACACAGCACATAAAGTGGCAAATCTGCTAAAATATCTAATTTTCCATTTCAAGCCCTGGATGTTATGCTTTACGCTTGTGCGTGCTCTTATGAGCAGGCTGATGTGGCCAAACGTACGTGATGACAGTTTGTTTAGTGACTGAGCTGACTGTGATGAACGTGGTTCGATAGCAGAACCTGCGAGTGACGTGTACGCAAGAGGAATTTTTACATTTAAAAAAGGCCTTGCATAACTCTTAAAAGAGTAAACTCAAACATCCAGAACTTGGGAGAAAAAAAATAAATCCAACATATTGGACCATGTTGGGCTTTCCAACACATGTTCCTAGGAGAAGTGTTAGTCTTTTTGGTGAAGACTCGGGGAGCCGGCTCTCCCTACCGGACCACCCATCACATGTTCTAAGGAGTAGTGTGTGTTGTAGCAGGGTGTCGGGTGTCTGCCGGACATGAGACACTCGCCGCGCATAGGCTATGCGTGTCTGCCCTGATCAGTCCGTGTGATACTCCACACACACTGTAAGGAGGCAGCATCTGATGGTCTTTAGTAAGACGTGGGGCATCGGACACACTGTCTCTGAGCAAGACGACGTGCGTAATATCAGACACTGTGAGGAGGCAGTGTCCGTCTGCTCTTTCCAAGATATAAGATAGCGGGCACTAAGTTGCTCAGCCTGCTTGGCCTCAGTGGGTATTCGGCACACACTCAGGAAGCCGTGTCCGCTTGTCTGTCCTTCGACGTGAGTGTCGGTAACGTGCTGTGAGGACGCGGCCTTTTCTGGCCTCAGTAGGTCATGTGATTGATACGCACGGTCTCAGGAGGCATTGCCGGACTGTCCTCAGTAGGCCTCGGGATATCACGCAGTGGCTTCAAGAGGGGGCTGTATGCCCTCATGAGGCTGTGAGATACTGGATTCACACGGTGAGGATACTGAGCCCGTCTGTCAGTCCGACCTCAGTACACCATAAGGTGATGAACCCTTCGATCTCTGCTTTGCGGGCAGTGCTGACTGTTGATGGTTTTGTTTGCCCCAGGTGTCTGTGTCTTTCCCCCATACCTTAATTCCTCCTCTCTGGTGCCAGGATGGACATTTTAGGTTCCAGTCTCCATACAAAGTGTTGCTCCGGAGGAACTGGCGGTGAGGCTGCTGCCTAGCAACAAGGGAGAGGGAGGGCGGGGGGGGGGGGCATTGTCACCACGACAGGGACATTTCCCACAGCCCATCGCTTCAGTGTCCTCACATCTACGGTTAGCTGTATATATGAGGCCTGGGCGGGATATGTCCGGCACGAGAGCCTGTAAGCTGGATACCCTTCCTGTGGGGCACGGGGGTTGGAGAGAGCTGTGGAGAGTTGCTGCAGCGCTGTGCCCCTGTCAGACTCGGGAGACAAAGTCTGATCCGCGCTACGCTCTAGTACTGAAGGTGTATTTCAGTACTTGGTTCCTTGCAGGGAAGAAATAGGGTAGGGGTTCTAGCACCGCTCTAAAAAGGAGGCAGTCATTGCAGGAGGCGCACGGTAGGGATTACAGACGCGGGTAGATGTCCAGTTTTGTGGTGTTCTTGCAGCAGTTTACTCGGCCTACAGGCGAGCTCTGGGGTCACTGTTCTTCACCTGGCAAAGGTTAGGGGTTTAATATTGGAAGAGTCTCACACCATTGCTTCCGTAGTACAGAGAGAGGGGGCGTCCATTGTGGTAGGACGCCTGGCGTGCTGCTCTCCTGGCAGGGACTAGATAAACAGATGCACAGCCCCTGCAGCATTGTGGTGCCTCTCAAGATGTAAAGGGGCGCTCTATGCCTTGCTCCGAGCAGGTTACCAGTGTCCCTCGGAGGTATGGACGCCTTGAGTTGTAAACAGTTGCGCCCACCACACGTCCAGTGTCTCTTCGAGGCGTTGATCTTTTTCAGATGTCAGCAGAGACACGGGGGCGTAGGTGAATGCCCCACAGGCCTTGTTTCGCAGGGGTGGTTAAGTGGTGGGCATAACTGTGAGATGCATTAACTACAGCCCTAAAACCCCTCACGACTAAGTTCTTCGCAACACTTCGTAGCCTACTGATAAGATTGATCTGGGCCGACAAGCAGGCCCGTATAGGCTGGCAGACACTCACAATGCCTTTGCGCGTGGGGGCTTTGGGGTACCAGATTTTTATTTATATTATCTAATAGCGCAAATACATTACACTTATTTTTGGTACCACCCGGACGCACAGCTAAAGTATTTAAAACCTGAATGGTTACAGGCTCGCCCCCGCCTCCTCTCTACCATTCTCCCTCTTGGACTTACTAGGTCACATACTGAGATACAAACGTTGCATACTATGTATTGGGCATGGGAAAGACTCCGTCGCTATCTCTAGGCCGACCACCTTTACTCCCTACATTTACCTTTACTGAACAATCCCTGGCTATCCCCGACTACTGAAACCTTGACAAAACAAGCTCTGTCCCGATGTGGTCTCCACACTGTAGGGGACCTATTTCACGAGTCACAGTTGTGATCTGTATCTGACTTGACTGCGGGATGGTACGTGTCTCCCTTGGACAGATTTCTCCTGCATAGGACACGAGCTTCCGTAGTTGCTGTCCTGCAGTCCTCTTCAATAGAACCGAGAAAATTCCAGCTGCTCTCCACAGTCCTTATCCCACCGGACAATACCCATCTTGTTTCCCGTTTATACCATTTGGCTCCAACGCTGTGACCAGAGGTGGGGGGCAAGAACAGAGCGGCGTGGGAAAGAGATTTGGGCCAACCCCTGTTGGACAAAACATGGGCTTTCTGCTGCGAATAGACTCGTTACATATCTAACAACTACCGCCACAAACTCCTTCATTTTAAATACTTACACAGAGCGTAAACTAAACTTCTTGCTAGAATGGATCCCACCAGATCCCACAATTGCCCCAAATGCGCAGCTGACCACGCTGACTTTCTCCATTTAGCGTGGAACTGTCCCCCGTTGTCTTTCTGGAGGGCAGTTTTCCGCCACCTAGCACTAATGATTGAATCGGAGCTGACTCCCTCCCCATTATTAGCGCTGCTAGGCTATGTTCAATCGCTGAGCCTGGGACTCGGCGTTTCACTGCCATCGCTCTGTTGCTGGCTAAGAGGCAGATCTCTAAACATTGGGGTGGCACTACTGAACCAACAACTAAGGCATGGAAGAGAGATTTAATATACTGTGATACCACCAACGATGTATATGCAACACTGCTGCCCCCTTCCTCCAGGCCTAAAAATATCTGGCAACCCCTTTGCTCTTACCTGCTGCTCCACCCTGAGGTGACAGATTGAAGATACGATACCACCCTAATCCAGGCTGAACTATTGTCAAAATACACCTCACCTCTGTCCAGAACCTAGTTCATTAACCTCGCCCGTGCTACCCACCCACGTCAACATTTTATGCTCCGACCTGCAAATGCTTCACATGCACCAATACAATTGCGATCAATGATGTTCTTGCACTATCATGATGTATATTTCACTCTCTTCGTGTTTTCTTTAATGTGCTCTCCTGCATTTGTGTTTAATGTCGATTGCTGTCATATTGTCTGTTATTATTTGTTGCCCCACATGATGCTGACTGTGGATATGATGGCGGTTGTTTATGAAAAATGTAATAAAAACAATTTAAAAAAACACCAAAAAGAAAAAAAAACGACAGCCCTGAAAAAAATGACATCACTCCAGCACCGGATATTTGCAAATTGCACTCATTGGTAAGCAGAACTTATTGGGTTGCTGGGCATTGCTCCAGGTAGTTGTTTATTAGACTGGACTACTACTACATACTTTTGCAATTATATTTTCGTCTTACCCTAAATATTTTGTCATGTACAATTAACCTTGTCTTTCCTGTGAATTGGTTCCACCTTGCCCTCCCGTCCACCAAAAACAAGTGTTTTGTCCACGAGAGAGAGTTTTTCGTACCATTGAAGAGCTACCAGAGTAAGCCATTTGCTTTCTTATAACTGTTTTTTTGCAGTTGAAACGCGTGTCATATATAACTGTGTCAGAACTGCCTGGCTCAGTCGTGGATTACATTATTTGTATTGGGAGCTGCGATTCCATGTATTTAAACTTTATTGTTTTTGGCACTAACTGTTTAAAGTAATAATAAAAGCAGAGACACTGAGCACATATCCTGTGATTCACTGATGAAGTTAAATCCTTGTGTTCCAAGTGCTCACGTGCAGCAATTACTCACCATTGGATGGCCTTACAGTTACTCTTATTCATAGCACAATTCCTAAGAAAAGTGTAGGAGGACTAATTAGTACATGTAAATTACAATGTCACAGAAAGTGACATCATAATAAGTAATGTCATGCCGTTATCATATTCCTCACTGATAATGTGGAATGCGCCTATGTTACAAAAATCAAAAAATACAATCCTGCAACAATGTGAAAATAACACGTTTTGGTTTGTTTTACTTCTTATAAATAAAACGTTTGTTTTCCACATTTCAGTGTATAATTTATCTCAGATATGGCTAAAAGGGACACTTTTCAAACAAACATGTGGAACTCGAGGATTACATTTTAAACTGTTTGGAGAGTTTAACAAAACGTTCTTGGTGTATTTTTTTTAAACCGATAAATGGATGCTCCCTGTGGAAAGAAGGGCTTAAAATCACCCCAGGGCCAGGGTTCACACATACAGTGTTTGTAAATGCAAACAGGTTTCAGTACTGGGATACAAGTTGAAACCTCTCAGCCCCCTTCAGCCTCAGTAAGTGGAACGGAGTCCCCTCTCCCCAAAAATAAGGGGACTCCATCCACCCCAACATGCGCCGCCTGCTCTTATTTGCTTGCTTTTTATTCTACGGCTTTCCTTGTTTTAGCCTGTGCATCTTATGTTTCTCCCTTCCATGGAGCATAGCCTGTTTACCATCACTTTGATTGTCTGGCTTCTATGCTTTCTCTGCTTGCTTTTAGGGAACAACCTTTTTGTTTTTGTTTAAGGACTCCATGAGGGTGTTTATGTTTGCTAAGCAAACACAAGGAGATGATGGACCGAGCGTTGAAACGTTTCAGACACTCACCCCCAGTCACAGAACTGGGTTGAATTCATCATAGTTCTTTAGCTCACTTCACCAACCCAGTTCATACCCAGCTATATGCAAATCAGTCTTGACCCTGTGCTTCATGGGAACAGTCCATCCTGAACTGCCAAGCCAGGTCTTCCCTGGACCGGAAACAAGCATCCTGGGACCGGTTTCGGGGTAACACCCCATATCAGCCAGGCTAGCTTGAATCCAGTGGCAAAGTGAGCAAGGCACCCACGTCTGGGCATACCCTTCCAACTTAGTGCGAACAAAGCAAACGCAAGGAGATGATGGACGGAGCGCTGAAACTTTTCAGACACTCACCCCCAGTCACAGATCTGGATTGAATCCATCATCGTTCTTTAGCTCACTTCGTCGCCCCAGTTCAGACCCAGCTATATGCAAATCAGTCTAGACCCTGTGCCTCATGGGAACAGTCCAGCCTGAACTGCCAAGCCAGATCTTCCCTGGACCGGAAACGAGCATCCTGGGACTGGTTTCGGGGTAACACCCCTCATCAGCCAGGCTAGTTTGAATCCAGTGAGAGGAAGTTTACTAGTTTCACACAGTCTGCAAGCTGCCACCCTAAATGATATCTACAAATTTACAAAGGAAGGGTTTTGTCTCCTCGTGCCAACTCTTGAGACAATAAACACCTTTATTTCCGAAAAAACAGATAGAAGGTCCGTCCGTTCTGAGTGAAATAACCCTTCACAGACTAGTGAGAAAAAACCTTTGGTTTTCTTATAAGACCATCACCCACCAGGGTTGCAGAGTGTGTGCTTTTTTTTTTTGCGTAAGCACTACTTTTGCACTGGAATCGGGGAGTTAGATCCTTGGTCCTGACGAAAAGCCATTGGGATTGGCTTGAAACATGTAGACCATTAGAAAGGCAGGTACATTATCACCTATTTCTACTTTCTCTCCGTTTTTAATCACACCGCTGGGAGTACAGATTAATTTACTTATCTACCAGGCAGGTATTTTTGACCTTTTACATAAGGCCCCTCCCTCTCCTATTTACTTCCATCATTATAGTACACCACTCAGTACTCCCGCGTATGTCGCAGGTTGCAGCATGACCCGTTCCGCAGTGGAACAGGAAAAACCCAGTGATGAAGCATGCCACCAAGGGGCAACACTGGTGGGTGAGGGTTTTATAAAAAAAAAAAACAAAGGTTTTCTCCCTAGTCTGTGGAGGGTTATTTCACTCAGAACGGACGGACCTTCTATCTGTTTTTTTGGAAATAAAGGTGTTTATTGTCTCAAGAGTTGGCACGAGGAGGCAATAAAACCTTTCCTTTGTAAATTTGTAGATATCATTTAGGGTGGCAGCTTGCAGACTGTGTGAAACTAGTAAACGTCCTCTCACTCATACTTGTGAATATATGGTGGTTGTAGGTCTCCTGGCAGAAAGAGATGCTTAACTACTGTTTGGCAATATATTTTCAAGTAAGGGTGGGAAGAGGTCAGTAGTTTTATTGGGTGGATACTTTGTGAAAGAATACGAAGCTTAGCTATGGTGAGAGTGGAACTGGATGATTGTGGGTGTATATTTTTTGAGGGAAGGACTAGCTTGACAGCACTAAGGAGGGGAGTTCAATTTTTGTCAGATTTGTAAATTCATGAAGATTAGTGGTAATGATTGGTAGCTTTTTGATATAGGAGGGTGGTCACCTGCAATGTGTGTGTGTGTGTGTGTGTGTGTGTGTGTCTGTAGTTACATGAATGATGTCAGTGATGTAGGGGGGTCAGGTTTTTGGAAAATCTGCTCTACAGTGAGGTTTTTTGTTTTTAAAGACTGAGGTCAGTGTGTGGGTGAAATGTGAGGCTCAGAGGCTGTGGACGAAGATCTCAGCATAGTAGAGTATGTTTAGCAGCAGCTGTGTTCGTTGTATGAGTTTAGGTTGGGGGGGGGTAATTCTGGGAGTCATTGATTCTGGTGGGTGGGGGTATTGTAATAGGACAAGCATCTTGGCTACAAGCATGTATATGAATTTGATTGAGTCCTGGAATTGGAAGTCAATTGGAAGCAGAAATTTGGTTGCAAAGTAGGGGTGTTCTGATGTGTTTAGTGGAAAAATTAATCCATTCCAGAATCTGTGTTTGAACCTGCAGTCTGTTTTGAATTCTGATGGGTCCACTCAGTCTTAATTCCGACCAAAGTTAATAAAATGAGTACCTTTGAGTTTAGTGACAAACATTTGGTATCTGTCAACCGTGCTAAGAGACCTCCATGAGGCCGCATGCTCCCGGTACAGACACACCTATTATGTTCTGTTATTTGTATAAAGTTGGGTGGTTATTTGGTGATGGGTAAGGATAGATTCTGGATGTATTATGTGGTCATTAGAGATGGGTCCTTTTGTGGAATGACATTCTGGACAGCTGCTACTAGATGTGCTGATAAGTTTGTGGGTGGGCGTACGACCCGGAGTGGTGGTTATTGGGCTTCAGTGCTTGTGTTACTTTTTAAAACAAGGACATTCCCCCCAATAAAAAGAGAAATGGTTTCTCCAGTAAAACTCCATATAAATCAGGTCAAGAGTATAGGTATGCAGATTGACGCCCCATGGTTTGTCCTACATAGCTTTGCAGCTATACTCCATTGTTGCCACAAGGAGTAGATCAGCATCCTAGTGTACATACCAAAAATTTGTTGTTTAGTTTATGTGACAGCTACATGCCTAAACTGAATCAACTCTAGCTTGTGAAGGAAACATTGGAAGCGTTTTCTAAAAGTCACCCACGGACGTTTGAAAAAGCCCCTTTGAAAAAGACGTCAGTCCCTCACTTCCAGAGAGTCTGTACAGGACTCTACAAATGAGTGACCCACATAGAATGTAGTTACCCAGAGCATCTTTCACAGTGTTAAATATGCCCTCTGCTTGGTGACTACAATTCAGCTTTGAGGTGGGTTTACAGAATAGTGCTGCAAGGGGCATGGCTCAATTAAACAAGCATTTGCAATGCAATAGGTCTCGCATTTACGAGAGTTTTAGCTATTGGCATTGCAAATGACAATGCCTTTTATTTATGTGTTGTTTTTAAAACAGATTTAAAAAAGTCATTGTGATTTGCAATGCCAATAGCTTAAACTCTTGCAAATTTGAGACCTATTGCATTGCAAATGCGTTCGGCGCCCATGCTATAATTTTTTTTAAAAAGCGTTAGGACAGAGCGTGTCCTGCCAGCAACAGGTGGCGGGACAAAGCTAGTTGAGAAAATAGTGCTGGAAGGCTGTAATTAAAGCCTACAGAGTAACAACACACATAACAGGGTATCGCCATGGGAGGTTACAAAATGAGACAAGGCGGTACTGAGAAGGGGCTACTTAGCCTTTTGACCAATGAACAGCCACAGTATACAATGGACAGTGACACAAGCCAATAAAAACGTGTTTCCCACCATTTGCTGGACTATATAGTCCAGAGTTCTTCATGATGTGCAAAAAAAAAAGTTCTAATATTGATCCCATATTGCCTACAATTTTTGTATTTTCACTTAGATTTCAAGTGTATTTTTTGCAACTGTTTTTTGTAATGTAATGTGAGAATTATTTAAGGATAAAATATGCATGGTCGCTATACTATATAACTGCCATATAATACGAACAATACTAGCTACATGAACAGTATGGACTTAACGAAAAATACCTGCTTTGAAATTAATGTATGGCTTTACTCGCCTAATAACCTCATCGGGAGTAAGAATATTTTTTATCATCTAAAAAAAGGTTTTTCACCGAAAATATAGGTCGTAAAATATTCTCAATTCAAAATATAACCTAGATTCCTAACTTAGTGCTATGTGGGTGTCTAATAAAGTTAAGAGCGGTGAATAACCTTCCTCTGGTTGAATGAGACCCACGTCTGCAGTGAGGCCGTGTCTGTATATGGGAGACTTGGCTGATGTCATCTTTGTGGTCCTGGCAGTTTCTAGCAAGAATATAGAAAATAACAAATCCCACTCGTTGAAATCCAAACCTCCGAAATCCCTTTACATTCGGCAACCCTTACAAAACTAGTTTAACTAGTGTTTCTTTCACAATTTTCAACTTTCAAGCACAAGATTCTACTTTCACAATTACCTTTTATGTTTTTTTCCCCCTTTCAGCTAACCGGGCAGGACCGGGCCCTAGCCTCACCCTTAAATCCTCAGCCCTCTTTCAAATAACTTACGCACTCCGTAACCCATCTCCACCCTCTTTTCGTCCCACCACCTCTGATTTCACTCTCGCCATCTTTTGTGTTAATTGCAGATTTCTACATTCTACTGCTATTGTTTTTTTTTCTTCTCCCTATTTTTCTCTCTTTACATCTCCCCAACCCCTCGTATAGTCATTCCACCTATTCTCTTTCATATCTAGGCTACCCTAGGCCTTCTCCTCCTTTGTTCCTCCCTGCGAATATGAGTATGGCAGACATTTAAGAAAAGTCTCCTGTAAACCAATTATCTTCTTTTGAATTACCATATTTTTTTTTTACTTAAACTCCAAGTTCTTTCATTTTAATAATTGTTCACATTTTTTTAAACTTTGTTTTTCATCCAGACGTCAGTTTATCAACATGACTTTTTCGCAGATTGCATGCTTGGCGGTCTGATTTCTTCAGACTGTTTCTTCAATAAGGTTCCTTGAGAAGGGGTCAGCAGTAATGAACAGCGTGTTATTTTTCAAGCCATTACTACTACTTATGTACATCATGTATCTTAGAAGGGTTACACATCTGATGCAAATACCAACGGTGCATACATTTGTTAGGTTTAATGCTTTAAGTGATGCATTCAATTACTACAACAAACTGTATATCATTGAAATGTAACTGGTTAATATGGTATCAGTCTGTGTACATAGGCATATTTAAAGCGTTACCTGTGGCAGCAACGCTTGCTTCATTAGAATGAAATGGGGGTCGTGGGGGTTGCAATTTGTATTGTATCGGAGTGGGTGGGGTGGAGGTGGTAGTATTTACGCATGACTGGCTGTTTGGTGGTAGGGCTCAGTACTCCAAACTAGAAGCCCTTTTGTGGAAGCAGTGGCTACTCCGCAGTGTGGCTGCTTGTTAGTATTTAAATGTGGGCAGGTTGTATGCTTGGTAGGTATTTGGTGAAAGGTCAGTGCCTCTTGGCAAAAGTTGGGGAACGACCTAATGGTCACATACACTATGACTGTCCACACAACCTGTTGTTAAAGTTTGGTGCTGGTATGTAGAAAAATATCAAATCCATTTTGTGAAAATAAAAATGCTTCTGTGGAACTTGATGTAACCAACTATGGATTAGAATGTATTGGTAACCCGATGATGGATCCCTCCTTTCTGGTGATGATTTCAAGTTGCGCAGTAAATCAACATGCAGACATATAAGTCTCCTGATTGGATAATGAAAGTTAATATCTGGGGGTTGTCTGGTTGTGATAGACCTCTTGTGGACTAAAAACTTTAGTGGGCTTATAGCCAGCCCATTTCTTACCATTGGTTCTCTTCATTTTCTCTCCAACTAGCTTGATTCTTATTTAATGGTTTGTCTTCCCCTTCTTGTGTTCTCGGAACGTAGCCTTTTTACTATCTTTTTGATTGGCTGAATTGTATTCTTCCACTGCTCACTTTAATGGAAGTACTTTTTCATTAAGCACTCCATGAAAGTGTTATTTGTTTTCTTGCTCTCGTGTGCTGCTTACCCCCTTCAAATATCCACCCATGTTGTGTTCAGTTCACTTGCTCCCCCGGCTTCTCTGTTGCTCCCCTACCCATTGCGATCCTTGAATTTTGACTTTTTTGGAAGGCTCAGATGCTGCCGTTTGCTGCTGGTCCTCTCCATAAAGCGCTTTAGCATGCATCGATTGCTCCTTTGCAAACTGCTCATTCCCTGTTGGGTTGACCTATCCACTCCAGGGCAGTTGCAATTTGCTGCCAAGGCCGCTCCACGGTCCAAAATGCACCTTTGTACAATTAAAATTTTATTTTATTTTCTGATAGAAGTGGCATCCATCATCATGGATCGATTATTTAAAAAAAAAAAAAAAAAATGGGGCCTTCCACATTCCGTTTTGCATATGTCATCATGCATGCCCGCACCTAGAGTTATTACTAAATAGTATTTTAAGGCAGCAGCCAGTCTGCCATTAATATGGCATCTGTGCCCTTTTCTATAGAATGTATTTACAGCAAGTGCTGTTGGGTTTGTCCACGCTCAGTTAATTTTATAGTCTGGCTGAGTTGGGGGTATGTTCGGAGTTGTAATTATTACTGAGCGCTTTTGTTACCTGTTGTGTAGTATGTCTTGGTAGGATAGGTAGTGCTGTTGAGAGCACGTCGATACCCACTCAGGTGGCGTGTGTGCTGTTTTTGATGGTAAAGCCAGAATGGGTGGATTTTGAACTTTTGGTTTAGATGGGTGCTTGGCTGATGTGTCACACAAAGGGCAGTGCTACTGGGAGGACAGAAGGGTGTAGTGGGTTTGTGATACTGACACCTGTGTTCTGCGGTAGTGTTACATTACATCCTTTGTCTCTCAGCGCAGGGAATGGCATTCATTTCAGCTTGTTAATTAGTTTCCTGGTAAACGATGTATTACCTTTGTGTCTCGTTTACATTCCAGGATCACTCAAGTTGACTGCATTTTCTGAAAAGCTTGTCTTGTACTCACTCAACTTCCAGCATTACTTAGGCTAGAGACTATGCACGTAGCCTGCCCCAATGTCCCCGCCACCCCTGGCCATTTTCCATTGTATATTGATCTTTGGATCTGACCTTCGCTGATTTAGTTCGAATCGATTCCCGAAAGGTGTAGGTTGGGCATGTCTTGTAAGTGCTTTTCTGCTTTAAATGGAATTAGTGACCAAGTCTCTGTCCTCCAAGAGGACCCCTCCGCAATAAATATATCCACACCACATTTCATATCCTGGCTACCTCCATATCCTTACTTGACTCTTTTCTCCTTTTTCAGTTCCAGAGCTTGAAGACTGAGCGGAATATGCATTTGTCAGTAAACTACAGCTTGGCCAGGCAAAATCTGGCCCTGCGGCCACGTCTGGAGAATGGCAAAGCTAACCTAGCTATCAAGTACCAGCAGCTAGCCGAGGTGGTGAACACGTGCCGGGACAGACAACGACAGCTTGGTGAGTCCCTTGGAGAAGGACACTTCGGATGATGCTTTGACGCCATACCATCCTGCAGCCATAGATGGACCATGACTGTGTGCTTTACATATCAAAAATCCTACATTTTTTTGCTTTGTGGAATTGCTTGGCACTGAGCTCTAACTTTGCCTTGTGGTGGGTGGGTACTTCCCTAGACCGTACCTATGGTTATTGCTCCATCCAACTTTATTATTTTTACCTCATGCAGTAAAATCTTTAACAGGACAATAATATACTACCCTATCCATGTATCCATGGGTATGAAGCATTGTATATATGAACATACAATATAATGCAATCTCAGTTCTTCAGTTTAATAAAGATGTGGGACACTTGCTGTGCCATTACCCCTTTGCTGCACAATGTTGTCTTGATCTTTCCATAATCCACTACCTGAAGGAGCCTCTAACAGACCACTTAAGGTCCATAGGTCATGCAATCATAGGTAAGAGTTTTAAAATATAATGGCTGTCGAAAACAACTGATCTCCAGATGCAGACCTGTGTTTCGTTTTTATATTGGTGAGTCACCGTGAAATTAAAATCCACCTTTTGATTCAATCCTTCCTGCGCTTGTCTAATTGTATTCCAGGAAAGGGCTACAAATCCTACTTCCTGTGCCAAAAGAGCATGATTAAAATAATCTAGCATAAGCCATCTATACATGTTACTGGAAAAACTACATATCTGCACATCAGCATGCCTTTGTAGAATCGCATCTAACCAACATTTTAACTGCCCCCCCAGAAAGGCTTTTTTCCAGTTCTCTGCTACCCCTTATTGTATGAATTGCCCAAATATGAATGTACCTGTGGTTTGGCAAGGTCCATGCTCAGTGAAACACATCTTTATTCATACTTTCTATGCCCCATTTGATAAAGAATATCACACATAAACTTTCAAAGCAAAATATTCAAACCAGTAGAATTCACAGAACAATTAAAAAACATGTCCCCAAACCATTTAGATCTAGTAAACGTAGAGGTCATCCTTCGTCTAAAGCACTGCTGTCCAATTATTGACTTCCTTCAGGAAGTAAAAACCCCTTAAAAGCTGATCTCTGTCCAAAACACGTCGAACATCATAAAATAAACAAGCATTTGCAATGCAATAGGTCTCGCATTTATAAGAGTTTGAGCTATTGGCAATACAATAGCTTAAACTCTCGCAAATGCGAGACCTATTGCGGTGAGCCCATCTGATAGACAGAACAATGAAGCTTATGTGGAGAGCACCCTGGCGCTCTTCATAGGGGGTACCACAGAGATCACTCACGTAAGCAAGTGCCCTGGAGCACCTTGCATTGACACAGTCCATTGAGGCCATCAATTCCGCATCTCCAGCTGTCAGATCTCAGTGCCAGGAGGCCGTATCCTCTCCTCACTCACCTCCTTCTTCTGTCCACTGGAGGGTGGCAGGCCGCAGCACACCAACAGCAGAACGGCAAGCACCGGCAGCAAGAATCTGGCGGCCATCTTCCGTATATAGAAAGGAACAAAACTTCCCACCATGGTAAAAGACACACCTCCCAAACCTGTCATCCGTGATGTCAAGTAAAGCCGGCCGCACAGGCACAGTTTGGTTTCTGGTGTATCCAGTAACTGTGGAAACGAGATGAGCGGCTCGGCTGCAGGCGGGTGGCCTGTAATGGTGGCGCAAGCAGCAGCGACGGCCCTTTCTCCTGAGGGGCGGGGGAAGGAGGCAACTCGAGCCGCAGAGAAAGCGTATGGTGGCCATAAACATCAAGAATGGTGTGCCGCTGCATAATTAAGTTTAATGAAAAAACGATTTGGCGAGCCGCGCTATTTGAAGCTAAAAAATATACTATGGCGTGAGCAGTTAATAGCGCGGCTGCCATGCTTGAATAAACAAGCTGCGAGATGCGCTCTGTGGTGGGGGAGGGGCATTGAAGCGAGGTGGTGGGCGAGCGAGAGGAAAGCCAGATGGCGCCTCTGCTCGTGCCTGTGCGCGTAACCGCACACTGTATGCCACACAAAGCTGTGGTCGGACTTTTAAAAGCCCACTCACTAAATGTCTCGCCAGAGCAGCGCATGCGCTGGCTCAGGCGAGACCTAAAAAATAAAACCGTAGTGACATTCAATGAAGATTTCTGGCTTCACTTCATCTCCGCTGAAAGAGGACATAAATGTTCTTTATGCACAATATGAGAAAAGTAATCCAAGCTACCACCCAAACTTGGTATCATAATGATAGGCCTAAAAGCTTATTATTAATCAAGATGTTACTACACCGCCAATTTACCTTGACAGTCTTTCTCCACTTCCAAAGAGATCTTCCAGTTTTTTAAAGGTACAAGTTATGCAATTAGAATCAACTGAGCAACTCTGCTTATACTCAGTCTTCCTACCTGCTCCTCTGTGTCAAATGAGCAGGGAGACAGAACCGTGTTTTGTTATGCAAATTTGTAGAGTGCACTGTCATCCGGGAGGATATCCTGGTGCTGAACAGGTGTGAGTCTAGGCAGACCTACGGCCTAGTGGGACTACTCCAAAAGTCAGGTCTTCAGCTATGTTTGTAATTCAAGAAGCGAGAGGGAGACTCTTATGTGTAGAGGTAGGTCGTTCCATGCTTTAGGAGCAATGTAGGAGAAGGCTCGACCACCAGATCTGGCTTTCCATATGTGTGGGATTTGCACCAGTGGGAGTCTGGACAAGCGGAGGTGTGTGAAAGCAGATGCAACTGTTAAGGTATGCTGCACCAGTGTTAAGTAGTGCTTTGAAAGTGTGGGTGAGGAGTTTGAATTGTGATAGTTTGTGAATGGGAGCCAGTGGAGCTCCTTTAGGTGTGGTGTGGTGTGATGTGAGAGCAACGTGGGAGGGTGAGAGTGATACTGGCCGCTGAGTTCTGAATGGTCTGCACACTTCTGGTAAGTTTCTTTTGTTGATCAGGGCATAGAGGATGTTCCCACAGTCCAGCTTGCTTGTGACCAGGGCATGCATGTTGGTTTTCCAGGTGCTGATTGGGAGCCGTTTAAAAATCTTCCTCAGATCTTCAGGATATGGAAGCATGAAGCAGTGACCGCATTGACTTGGGTGGTCATGTCGAGTTTGCTGTTGATGATGATCTTGAGGTTTTTGGCGTGGGGGTGGGTGCCGTTCCTAGCTCTGTTGGCCACCAAGTAGAGTCCCACGATGATGTGCTCTTCCCGAAGATCACGATTTCGGTCTTGTCTTGGTTCAGCTTTAGACAGTTGGCCTTCATCCAGTGGGTGATTTCAGTCATGAAGGCATTGAACTTGATCTGGGTGTTTTGTCCATGAGGGCGAGAGTGAGTTTCGCGTCATCGGCGTAGGAGAGGACGTTGGTATTGTGAGAGAGGATGGTGGTGGTTAGAGGAATCACGTATGCATTGAAGAACATTGGGCTCAGGGAGGATCCTTGCAGAACGCCGCAGGTGAGATTGGGGGCGTCTGAGGTTGTTGGTGCTTGGCTGACTGACTGGATCTTTCAAGCCAGGAAGGAGCAGATCCATCGGAGTTCTTGTCCTTGGATTCTGATTTCATATAGGCGTAGGATGAGGATGGTGTGGAGACTTTGTCAAATGCTGTGGAGAGGCCCAGGAGGATAAGGGTTGCCGTGTCCCCTCTGTCCATAGTCAAGCGGATGTCATCTGTGAGCAGTTTCCATGCTGTGGTTGAGTCTGAAACCAGACTGAGTGTTGTCAAGTAGTTGAGGTATTCAGTGAGGTGTCTGTCGATGATTTTTTCTAAGACCTTTGCCGGGTATGGTAGAAAGGAGACCAGTCTATAGTTGGTGAACATTGAAGGGTCTGCAGAAGATTTCTTCAATAATGGGAGAACAGTTGCATGTTTCCAAGCATCTGGGAAGCAGGTGGAAGAGGTGGAGGAATCAGAATGGGTGTATGCGTGGTGCTGATGGGTTGCAGTCCTCTGGAGTAGGCATGGTGAGGGCAGGGGTCCAATGAGGCCCCTGAATGGATGGATTTCATGGTGGCAGCGGTTTCTTCTGGGGTGGTGATGGGCCAATTTGTTAGCATTGGTTCTTGTATAAATGGTGGTGATTTTGTTGCTGAAGAATTGAGAGAGATTGTTGCAGAGGTCCTGTGAGGGGGTGATCGAGTTGAAGGTGGCCGATGGTGAGGTGAAGTCTTTCCCAATGGGAAAAAGATCTTTTCTTCTGTAGGTGCTGGAATCCATGTGGTCGGCCACAGCGACGCGGTTGGTGGTCCGGATCATTTGGTAATGGCGTCTTAAGGTGGATTTGCACGTGCCCCTGTCTGCATTGTTCTGGCTCATTCTCCATTTGCGCTCTAGTTGTTTGAAGTGGCGTTTCATCATTCTGATTTCCTCCATGTACCAACTGGCCTGGGGTCTGGATCTTGTTGCATTCCTATGTTTGAGGGGGGCTAGGAGGTCGGCGCAGTAGGTGATCCAATAGTTAAAATTCTTGATTGGGTTTTGGGAGACTGTTGCTGTGTTTGGCTTGGTGAGAGCAGTGTTCCAATCTTTGTCAGTGATGCTGTTCCAGTTTCAGTGCACTGGTTTGGCTGGGATCCCCGTGCGTTGGACCGGTACTTGGATGCTGAACTTGACATTATGGTTGACAGTAGGTTATGGTACCTCCCTACCATTCTCGGGAGCATGCTATTGGATTTGGGGTACCTCAGGGCTCGATATTGAGCCCTATGCTTTTTAATATCTACGTTCAACCCTTGGCTGTGGTAGCTAAAAGCAGAGGGTTGTCGTTGGTGTCTTATGCCGACGACACCCAATTGGTCATCACATTCTCTAAGGAGCGTCTTAATAATCTTGTTAAATTTAAAGATGATATGCAGGTGATATCGGACTGGATGACAATAAATTGCCTACAGCTTAATGCAGGCAAGTCTGAGATACTGTTGCTTGGGAAAGATAGTGACATGTGGTCAGAACAATGGTGGCCTGACAAATTAAAACCTGCACCACTGCCTAAAGAGGCGGTCAAAAACCTAGGCTTTTGGATTGATAATGGCCTGTCCTTTGACACTCAATCTAAACTTGTTGCAGGGTCCTGTTTTGGACTCCTGAGGGGCTAAAACCCCTATTGGGGTTTTTGACCCTAAAATTCGTCAAACCATTCTCCAGGCCACAATCTTGTCTAGGTTAGACTATGGCAATTCTCTATATTTAGGTGCCAATAAATCCTGTGTTCAGCGCCTTCAAAGAATTCAGAACTCTGCAGCCCGCGCAGTGTTGGCCCTCCCAAAATCATGCTCAGTGTCCAAACTTCTACCTAAACTACATTGGTTACCTGTAGAAAAACGAATCCAGTTTAAGACACTGTGTGTTGCCCATAAAATTATGACTCAACAAGCACCTCCGGTCCTGGCAGCTTTACTTGTGCCGTATGTCCCGAGTCGCTCTTTACGCTCAGCTAACCAGGGACTCATTTGTACCCCCGAATCTTAAGAGCGCGAGCGGGTGGTCGATCTTTCAAAGTTTTGGCAGCTAAACTCTGGAACTCCCTCCCAGTTTCCATCAGAGGGCTCCAGAATCATCTGGCTTTCCGTAAAGCCGTAAAGACCTGGCTTTTCCCGGCTTAATTTTTTTTTCTTTTCCTTGAGGGCTGGGCGTTATTTGTTTATTCTTTTTAAGCCACCTGTACTTTGGGTAGCGCTGGGACGCCCCGTTGCTGGGGCAGCTACGCGCTGTATAAATCTAAACTAAACTAAACATGGGCGTGGTATGTCCAAAGAGATGGTGTGTGCTCATCGACTCATGTGGCTGAAGTTGGTAAAAATAGGGTCCAGGAGGTGCATCTCAAAGCGCTGGCATGGGTCGCTGTTTAGAAGTGCTCCATTTTTAAAACACTTTATTACTCATCGTGCACTTTCCAATTCAGGTCTCATCTTCTTTAGGCACAAAATCACTGTTTATCACCCTGCTCGTTATCTTCATTTATCCACTACCAATCTCATTACCTTCCCTCCCGCAGCCTCTTTGTATGCTTTCTAGCAGCTAAGCTCTGGAACTCGTCCTGTGAATATGAGAACAACTTCTTGCCACCGTCAGTTTAGAAAGTCTTAAAACTTGGCTTTCCTGAATACCTGATTTTTCCTCTTGGTTGAGATCATTCTTAGTGCCTCGGCGCACTGTATGGGGTATTTGTTGCGCCTTACAAATCTAATTAACATGACGTATGTTTGCGGGGGCTGTGGTGACATCATGATTCTCTTTTTAGCCATTAGCAACACCAGTGAAACCAATTTGCAGCAGATCTTTCCTTTTCCATGTTTGGGATGTAATCCCAATAACAGTATGCTCGTGAATGCACTATAGTGCTTTCTGATTCTCTGTTCACAGCGGTCATCACCTGTTACCAATATTTGCCTCTGGGCTCTACCATACTGTGGTCACTTGGTCATGCAGGACGCTTAGGCCAGAAATGGGTGTAAACAGACGTTTAATTGTTAGGTGGAGGAGTGTTCCAAAAGAAAGCTTTTGGGGAAGATATGGAAGAAAAAAAAGAAAGATAAAGGGGCCAGTTCATTCACTGTATATCCGGGGTGTCGGTTCTCCCGTCAGGAGTTCTTGGCTCTGTACTGAGTTGTCTTCTCTTCCTCTCCGGGTCCAAACAGAAAAGGAGATTTGTCCCTCAAGACAGAAAATAACAAACTGTCAGGTTTGTTTGTACCAAAAGAAAACTCAAACCGTTATGTTCTCACCCAGGGTTTAGGGTTGGTGCTCTTTTCGTGAGGGGGAGTGATATAGGGCTATTTGTGTCCCATTCGCCACTTCCCAAATGTGAAGAAGTTAAACAAAGGTACTTGCCTGAAGCCACGGCCCTCCGGTGTCGTGGCCGAGGAAGTCTCACCGTCCTCTTCCTCTCTGGGACATTTGGACCGGTAGGCGTTGCCTCTAGGCGGCTGTCTCTCCCGTTCGACTTCCTGTCGCAGAGGGTCTTCCCGCTGGCCTTCTGTGACTCCTCCAGTCGCTTGCAAGATGGACGTTCCTCCTCCCGTCCTGACGGCTGTCAGAAGGTCCGCTTCGCTGCCCTTTGGGGTGTCCGAGTCGGCATTTTCTTCTCTTTCTGGTTCTCCGCTCTCTCCTCCGCTTGCTGAAGCCTCTTGTTGTGACCGCGTCACATGTTGTGCAGCATCTGGGCCGTCACTCTCGTTCGGTCTATGGCCGAGCATGGGGGCCATGTTGGAGAACCCGCCCGTAGGAGGTGCGGGATTACACTGCTTTCCACCGAGTTTGGACGTTCGGGCCATACTGAGACAGGGCATTGAGATAGAAAGTCCACGTTTCCTTGGCAATGCCCTGTGCATGGAGGGCCTGAAAAGAGAAAGGCTGTAAGGACAAAAACCAACGAAGTATCTTTGGGTTTGTGTCTTAATTAGTGGTGAGCCACGTCTGGGAGGCATGATTGGTTACAAGAAAGAAGGTATGTCCTAACAAATAGTACTGCAACGCCTCCATGGCTTACTTGATGGCTAAATATTCTTTTTCCATGGTCACATAGTGTACTTCTTGAAGGAATAACTTTCGACTGAGATATAAGACAGGTCAAAGGTCTCCTTGTGGGTCGGGCTGAGATGAGACGGCTCCTAAACCCCGGTCGGATGCATCCGTTTGCAGGACAAAGGGCTTTTCAAAGTCCGGACACATTAGTACTGTAGCCCGGCATAAAAGAGACTTCAGTGTTTGAAAACTATCTTCCTGGACTGTAGTCCAGTCTATTCGGGTGTTTGGATGTTGATGTGTAAGTAAGTCTATGTGAGGACGGGCTATTTCGGAGAATTGGGGAATAAACCTCCGGTAATAGCCTACAAGACAGATGAATGCTCGTACTTCCTTCTTGGTTGTTGGTCTAGGTATGTTTTGTATAGCCTCTAGCTTGTTGTGTTGAGGCTGTAGCGTGCCAGCGTGTATGGAGTAACCGAAGTATTCTATGTGGTCAGTTGCAAGAGTGGTCTTTTTTGTGTTCAGTATGAGTCCAGCATGGTGAAGAGAGGAGAAAATACGTTTTAAGTGTAGTTTATGTGTCTCCCAGTTGGGACTATACACAACAATATCGTCAAGGTATGCTACGGTATGCTACCTATGTTAAGCCCTTAACAAGACTTCCATCAACCTCTGGAAATAACAAACTTGCAAAGCAGTGACTACCCAGTCCCCCCCCTCCCCCCGATCACTCCACACCTTCGGGGCAGACAACAATCTTTCCACCCAGTCTGGTAATCCATCACCACGGACCAATGGGTACTAGCCATTATCCAACATGGCTTTTGTCTGGAGCTTATTACCACACCACCTTATATCCCTCCTCGAACTCACAGGTTATCTTATCACAAGATCATGTAACACTTCTCAAACAAGAAGGCAAGGCCCTTCTTCTCAAAGGAGCTATAGAACTTGTCCTGCTGCAACAGCAGGGATCAGGTGTATATTCTCTATACTTTCTCATTCCCAAAGAGGATGGGTCACTCAGACCAATCTTAGATCTCCGACCCCTCAACCAATAGATCCTATCAGAACATTTCCATATGGTTACTCTACAGGCTGTTATTCCACTTCTCCAACAGGGCGACTTTATGGCAAAAGTGGACCTAAAGGAGACCTATTTCGATATACCAAGACACCCTGCACGCTGCAAAAACCTCAGATTTGTCATAGCGGGCACACATTACCAATTCAAATTTCCACCATTCGGAGTCACCACAGCATCTCGACTTTTCACAGAAAGTTTAGCAGTAGCTGCAGCACATCTGTGAAGTCAAAGTGTTCACGTATTCCAATACCTGGACGATTGGTTAATCAAAGCCAGTACCCACCTACAGTGTCAACAGTACACTCAATTGACAGTGGATCTACTTCATAGACTAGGGTTTACAATAAATTTCCCCAAGTCTCAACTTCATCTTCTCCAAATTCAACCTTAGGAGCAATTCTCAACACACAGTTGGGACTAGCTTATCCCAAGCCCGCTTGAAATCCAAAATGTCGGGTAACTCTACCACAGCCTGTAGAGTAACCATATGGAAATGTTCTGATAGGATGTATTGGTTGAGGGGTTGGAGATCTAAGATTGGTCTGAGTGACCCATCCTCTTTGGGAATGAGAAAGTATAGAGAATATACGCCTGATCCCTGCTGTTGAAGCGGGACAAGTTCTATAGCTCCTTTGAGAAGAAGGGCCTTGACCTCTTGTTTGAGAAGTGTTAGATGATCTTGTGATAACCTGTGAGTTCGAGGAGGGATATAAGGTGGTGTGGTAATGAGCTCCAGACAATAGCCATGTTGGATAATGGCTAGTACCCATTGGTCTGTGGTGATGGATTACCAGACTGGGTGGAAAGATTGTAGTCTGCCCCCACAGGTGTGGAGTGATTGGGGGGAAGGACTGGGTAGTCACTGCTTTGCAGTGGGTTTTGCTCTGTGTGTGGAGGCACCTTTTGGAGTCGGGTGGAACCAAACAAAACTTCCACAGTTAGGACCGTGATGAGTCTGTTAGGAATGATGGCCTCTTGCATTGCCATAGTTCCCTATGCAAGGTTGCTCATGCATCCCCTGCAGCAATGTCTAGCTCGCCAGTGGTCTCAATCACAAGGTCACCTCGAAGATCTAGTGTTGATCGACCGCCGCACTCACCAGTCTCTGCAATGGTGGAACCCCAACAACCTGCTACAGGGGCGGCCTTTTCTAGACCCCTTTTCTCTCCTAACTCTCATTACAGACGCATCGGAGACGGGTTGGGGTGCCCATCTACAAGACCTCCCAGTACATGGTCTGTGAGATGCCAAACATCAGTCCCTGCATATCAACTACTTGGAGCTTCAGGTGATCATCCTAGTACTAAAGGCTTTCCTTCCTCACCTATCTCACAAAGTTGTCCTAGTCCGGACGGACAATAGGACAGCCATGTATTATTTACAAAAGCAGTGGGACACGGTTTTCTCAACTGTCACAAGTCTCTCAGAACTTATGGAACTGGGCTTTTCACCACCACATTCATCTCTTGGCGGAATTCCTGCCAGGAGCAGACAAAGATTTTGCAGACCTGCTCAGCAGGATGCAGCAACAGACCCACTAGTTGGAACTCTGCCCACAAGCCCTCCTTCACTACTTTCAAATGTGGGGCTTTCCTAGTATGGACCTTTTCGCCACAGCCGAAAACACAAAGTGCCCAAACTTCATCTCCAGGTACCCACACCCACTATCCAAAGGCAACACACTATGGATGAGTTGGTCAGGGATATTTGCCTACACTTATCGACCTCTTCCCCTCATTCAATTTCTGGTTAAACATCTCTCACCATGATCCTAGTAACTCCCACTTGGGTGCGTCAGCCCTCGTTAACAACACTACCAGATCTCTCAGTAGTTCCACACGAGAAGCTCCCCCACAGGCAGCACCTTCTCACTCAGAATCAAGGACAAATCAGACACCCAGACCCCAAACCTCTCAATTTAGTAGATTGGCTCCTGAGGTCATATAGTTGGCTATCTTAATTTACCACAAGAATGTATGAACATTCTTAAGCAAACACGCAAACCCACAACTAGAGCATGTTCTGCTGCAAAATGGAAACGTTTTGTTTGCTACTGCTAAACTAAACTAATTGATCCTATGAAATCCAAGGTGCAAGACATTATCTGCTACCTACTTCATTTGCAAAAGGTTCATTTAGCCTACACTTCCATTAGGTTACACCTCGCCGCAATGGCTGCCTACCTCCAAAATAGACAGCAACTCTCACTATTCAAAATACCAGTCATTAACACATTCATGGAAGGTCTGAAAAGAGTTATTCCTCCTCTGGTTCCTCCAGCACGCTCTTGGAACCTTAACATTGTTCTAACCAGACTCATGGGTCCCCCTTTTGAGCCTCTTCACTCATGCCCCCTTCAATTTCTTTCCTGGAAAGTGGCATTCTTAGTTGCCATTAACTCACTCGGGCGTGTTTGTGAGCTCCAGGCTTTAACCTTAGAAGAACCATTCTTCCAAATACATAGAGACAAGCTGGTTCTTCGTACTAATCCTAAAGTCCTACCTAAGTTAGTCTCTCAGTTTCACCTCCATTGAGCTCCAAGTTTTTTTTTTTCCCTAACCCTAATTCTGTGGCCAAAAGAGCTCTGCATACCTTTGATGTAAAACGAGCACTCATGTTCTACATAGATAGAACTAAAACTTTCAGGAAAACAAAGCAACTCTCGGTAGCCTGTTCACCTCATAAAGGAAACCCTATATCCAAATCAGGCATAGCCAGATGGATAGTCAAATGTATTCAGACTTGCTACATTAAGGCTAAAAGACCTTTACCAGTTACTCCCAGAGCACATTCCACTCGTAAAAAGGGAGCTACTATTGCATTTTTAAGAAATATTCCCATAGGTGACATTTGTAAGGCAGCTACATGGTCTACCCCACACATGTGACAAACACTACTGTGTGGCTGTTTTAGCACGCCAACAAGTCAATGTAGGTCAGGCTGTGCTACCTACCCTTTTTCAAACTACTGCAAATTCCATAGGCTAGCCACCGCTCCTAAGGAGGGACTGCTTTACAGTCTATGCAGAGCATGTGCATCTACAGGCACACATGCCATCGAACAAATTGTTACTTACCCTGTTAGCATCTGTTTGTGGCATGTAGTGCTGTGGATTCACATGCACCCTCCCTCCTCCCCACACGCCTATGGCTGTTGTAGTTACATTACATACTTATGGCATACACTTACATTTAGCATGGACATCCTTGTACTTACACACACTTTACACTCCTTTCTCACCCGCCTGCGGGAAAACAATCTAACAAAGGAGTCGATGCCCATGCACAGTATCACCGAGAAGAGGAGTCACTCGGTCTCGTGACTCAAAAGACTTATTCGAAGAAAAACAACTTGCACAACTCCGGACCCAACACTAGATAGCAGAAGTGTGCAGAGCATGTGAACCTACAGCACTACATGCCAAGAAAAAATATATATCTATATATATATATCTATATATATATATATATCCTACTGGCGGTCACCAGTAGGTAGTTCTAGTTAGGACCACGTTTCCATAGGAAAAGCATTTTGTGATGTGCTTATAACTTTGGCGTTGTTTGACGAATCTTTACGAAATTTTCCAAAAAGTTCCTCTTTTCAGGTCAGCTGCTATCCTAAAAGTTGGGGGGGGGATTCGTCAAGGGGGGTCCCAAAACGTGTTTTCTCCATGCAATTTCCATAGGAAACTTTAGACAAGGCTACAGGTCAAACTGCTGAACGGATTTACGCCAAATTTGGCACAGAGAAAGGTCTTGGTCCAGAAAGCACGCTTTTGTTTAAATCGGGTAAATCCGTTCAGTAGTTTTAGAGAAATATCAAATTTTCCAGATATCGATATTTAAGAATTCTGACATCTGATTGGCTGAAGCGTTACGAGCACGAGCTTGCGGCTGATTGGCTGCGAACTGTTGAAACTAGGAAGTGTTGGCAGCCATTTTGTGATTCAGTCCATCAGCTCACAACTCTCCCTCTACAAGGCATCAGGTCCGTAGTTCTACCTCTGCGAGGCAACACTAAAAATAACCGCAGCTCTGTCTGTGCGAGATACCCCTTTCACGGTCCCTCTCCCCACATCACCAGCTCGCGGCTATGGCTTTAGAAGCGAGTCCGTCTGCTCGCAGCTCTGCGACTGCGAGCTGTGAGCCATTTTGTGACTCAGTCCGTCAGCTCGCATCTCTCCCTCTAAAAGGCATCGGATCCGTAATTCTACCTCTGCGAGGCAATACTGAAAATATCCCGCAGGTCTGTCTGTGCGAGATACTCCTTTTACGCTCCCTCTCCCCACATCATCAGCTCGTGGCTATGCCTTTAGAAGCCAGTACGTCGGCTCGCAGCTCTGTGTCTGCGAGCCGTGGGGCCCGCAGCTCTACCTCTGTGAGCCACCTCGTTAGCTCGTAGCTGTGTCTGTGCTAGCAGGCCCGTCGGCCCGTTACTCTCCCTCTGCGAGTTAGCCCGTCGGGTTGCAGCGCAGAGGGCTCGCAGCTGTATCTCTGCGAGCCAGCCCGTTAACGGATAGCTGTGTGTCTACTAGCAGGCCTGTTTGCCCGTTGGTCTCCCTCTGCGAGTCCGGCCACAGCTCTCCCTCTGCGAGCCGGTACGGTGCTGTGCTTTTGCGAGCCAACGGCTCGTAGGTCTCCCTCTGCGAGCTGAGCCCACGGGCCGCAGGTGTCCCTCTGCAAGTCGAATCGCAGCTGATACTCTGCGAGCCGAAATTGGGAATATAAGGCGGCTCTAAAAAAAGCCCTTCTGTTTATTAGTTGGAGCTACATGTAAGTGCGAATGCACAGCTTCAGGTTAATCAGGAAAATTCGGTTTCCCTCATTTGTGAAGTGTACTCCATCACTTCTGTAGATATCAGCGATATCAAAACGTATGTTGTTGTAAATCGACCCCATTCTATGGTCTCTGAGGTATGCAGACACAGCTTTGTTGACATTCTTCCTAGATTTTTCAATCTTATGACCAAATTGGTTTGACCATTTCCACTTCTGTCTTTGGCATATATTGGAATATACAAAGACAGTTTGAGGCAAAAGTAACATCAATTGTCCAAAGGTGTCCTTCATAAGCATTTCCAAACCTACCCAGTCAATGTGCCTAGGTCGTTACCACCACAGTGCACAATCATGAGATCAGGGTGTTGGAGATGCAAACAGGTTTTAACCAAAGGGAGCAATTGGTGCCACTTCAATCCTCTCTGTGCAAACCATTTAATGTACAGATTTTGTAAACCTAGGTCTAAGTCAATACGTCTCTGTTCTGCATACCTCTTGCACCAGAAAACATAGCTATGTCCTACAATCCACACTAGCATTTTGAAGGTATGGCTAGAAGATATGGATAAATGTCTGTAGCTCATGCAGTCCGTTCGTAGAATAAGAGATATGTTTAAACATGGGGAACGACTTTTTTTTTTAACATACAAAACGTTAACGGATTGGGCGATGAAATGTATTGTGTCCTAAAAAGTAGGGTGTATATTAGTTTTGATGAAAAGCATCTTTGTGATTGGTTAATAAAAAAGCAGTTTATACGTGGAGTACATATTATAGGATGAAATTTGCTCAGCTCAACCACACCTGCTAATTGTATTTGGAAGGTGCAGTTCAAACTTGAAAGAATGGTGAACTTTTGACCTCCACGTGCCGTTAAATGTTGGAGAAAATGTTGCAAAAAAAAATATCGGTAGGTTTAAAAAAATGATGAACTTTTAACCTGCAAGTGTTGATACAATACCTTGAACTTTTCACCTGTATGTGTCCTTAACAAAACAGTTTATATGGAAAGTTCAAAAATAAGCAATAAAGAGGTTTTGCAATCTAAAAAAAATAAGGAACTATTCTGATTTGTTCTTTACATGGATTTATGTGTGGAGCAACAGGGAAATTGTGCCATTACTGGTTCCATTCTCGATGAAAGCGGTGCATTACATGTACTGTGTGACAAGAAAAGAATTGCATGCGTTTGTGACATTTGAAATCTGCATACCAACTACGAAGGTAAATTTGAAATTAAGAAGGTGTTATGTGCGGGGGTGTATCCCTTTGGCAAGCTCCGCCTCTGTGAGCCAGACATTGTTTTTGCATAGGTGCTGGACGACATCTGATGCAGCCCCATCACCTACGCAGTCTGATGTGTCAGGGGCACACAGCCATGCAGCCATCACCCCGCCACACACACCGGACACAGAACCCGTATGAGGGGAGTTTTGTACCACATTGCCTTTATTGCTGATGTTCTGTGATTGATATGTGTGTGGGCTGAATTGTGGGGGAATTGCCTGTGCACGGATGGCGATGCGCACACACACATGTTGGTATGTGGAGCCAGGTGCCCGTGCGGCCTTGCGCTGCTTGTGCTATCTCACTCCGTCTCTCTCCCGCCCTGTCATAGCAAACTTGTGAAAGCGATGGGTGCGCGGCTCTCAGCGCGGCACTCGAGTACTTCTTAAGTCTTTCAAACACCGAGGAGTATATTCTCAAGGACATATCGCCTAGTTAACGGCACTTTAACACAACCAAAATGGTGATAAATTTAACGCACCATTCACAAGCTGGAGCAAACCGCCCATATCACCAGTTTACCAGCGATAGGAGCCTCAAAAAGCATCGTCCGGCAAATATTGCTAATGAGATGTAGAGTAGGCGTTCTTGTGCAAAAAGCAGCGAACACATCACTTCGCAAGTGTCTCAACCACCAGCAAGATCGTCGAAGAGAGTACAAAACAGGCGATAAGGTGCGTTAGTAGCAGAAAGTTTACACCTGCTCTGAGCTGGTGTAAAGTCGGACTACAACCTGCAATATGAAAGGGAGCCCACCCAGAGCCATACGTGAATGACAACAGATGCAATGGAGCCAACGATCATGCAGCTCGGACACCCAACACTGCTCCGACACCCCCTGCCACCAGCCCATTGTCCGCCTTCCCCCTTCACCTCCCCCCACACACAAACAAATGTGACAGCAACGTTAGGAAATCTGGAACGTAACAAATTGGCTGATGTCGCACAATTATAGTAAAGAAGATGCATGTGAGGTTGGACAAATAAGAATTTCAGTCATCTATGGATTTACATATAAAACATTTTATTTAAACAAAACAACAAAATAAAAGTAGGTACAGGTATGGCGTATCATCCCTCGACAATTTGTGAATCACAGCCTGCAAGACAAAAAGAAAGATAAGATTGTGCGTCATGCGTCCATGAAAGGAGAGAGAAAGAGAGAAAGAGTGAGAGAGAGGAAGAGACAGAGAAAGAAAGAGTGAGACAGAGAGGAAGACAGAGAAAGAGTGAGAGAGAGAGAGGAAGAGATAGAGAGTTAGATACAAGGAAGTGAGAGAGAAAGAGAAACAGTGTGAGAGGTAGAGAGAGAGAGTGAGAGAGAGAGTAAGAAACGATGAGAGAGAGGAAGAGACATAGAAAGAGAGAGAGTGTGAGAGAGCGAAAGGAAGAGATGCAGAGTGAGGGAGAGAGAGAGAGAGAGTGTGAGTGACAGAAAGGAAGAGATGGAGAGGGAGAGGGAGAGTGAGTGTTGACACTGTGGAGAAAATCCTTACAGCTCACCTTTCTGCCACCGGTGTGTCTCCAACCACGTGCCGGGACATAGTGGAGTCTTCAAGTTTAGTCATCTGAAATATAGTATAGAATCAGTAATGGCAGAGTACATACAACTGCACACGCCTAATTCTCTGTTTCGCACCTGCGCACCAAGGCTGCTGCACCCCATCGACTCCCACCGCCCAGAGGTGTCTGCCCACCTCTGCGCACCTAGGCTGCTGTATCCCATCCACTCCCACTGCCCAGAGGTGTCTGCCCGCTGCTGTGCACCCAGGCTGGTGCATCCCATCCACTCCCACTGCCTAGAGGTGTCTGCCCGCTCCTGTGCACCCAGGCTGCTGCACCCCATCCATTTCCACTGCTCGGAGGTGTCTGCCCGCTCTTGTGCACCCACGGTGCTGCACACTATCCACTCCCACCGCCCAGAGGTGATTGCTCGCTGCTGCGGAAACAAGGCTCTCTGCTCACCTTCCGCCACCGGCGTGTGTCTAAGAGGGTCCACCACGTGCTGAAGCAACCTCCTCAGGCACAAGTTGCGTACACGCGGTCAACACAATTCAGAGCGGGTGTTGATTGTAGGATGGCCACGCATCATCGCAGGCTGCAGACGCGCTCAGCTCTGGTGGCACTAACTCAGTGGAACTGAAGTCATCGCCTCGTGGCGGGAGGTCCGTGTCGGGGGGGGGGGGGTGTCATCAATCTGTGGATCACAGCCTGCTAGACAAAAAGCAAGATAAGATTGTGCGTCATGCGTCCATCAAAGGAGAGAGAGAGAGAGAGGAAGAGAGAAAGAAAGAAAGAGTGAGAGGTAGACAGAGAGAAACAGTGAGAGAGAGAGAAACAGTGAGAGAGAGAGAAACGGTGAGAGAGGAAGAGAGAAACAGTGTGAGAAAGAGGAAGAGAGAAACAGAGGAAGCGTGAGAGACAGAGAGAGGTAGAGAGAGAAAGAAAAAAACAGTGTGAGAGAGGAAGAGATAGAGTGAGAGAGAGGAAGGGAGAGAGAGAGTGTGAGGGAGAGAAAGGAAGAGATGGAGAGGGACAGTGAGTGCCGACACTGTGGACAAAACCCTCACAGCTCACCTTTCCGTCACCGGTGTGTCTCCAACCACGTGCCGGGACATAGTGGAGCCCTCAAGCTTACTCATCTGAAACGTAGTATGGAATCAGTAATAGAGTACATACAACTGCACCCGCCTAATTCTCTGTCCCGCCTTTGTGCATCCAGGCTGCTGCACCCCATCCACTTCCACTGCCCAGAGGTGTCTGCTCGCCGCTGCGCACCCAGGCTGCTGCACCCCATCCACTTCCACTGCCCAGAGGTGTCTGCCCGCTGCTGCGCACACAGGCTGCTGCACCCCATCCACTCCCACTGCCCGGAGGTGACTGTTCGCCGCTGCGCACCCAGGCTGCTGCACCCCATCCACTCCCACTGCCCGGAGGGGACTGCCCGCCGCTGCGCTAACAAGCCTCTCTGCTCACCTTTCGCAACCTGCGTGTAGAAAAGGAGGCCTACCACGTGCCCTGCAAGCCTCAAGCCCTGGGCCCGCGGATACCGCACCCTGCATGTCATGCAGCCCCGCTCCGCAGGCCACCAGGTCTCACATTTGGTGCTGGGTCTTGATTTCGCCATGGCAGAGGACATACCAGTGCACCGGGCTTTTCATCGCAGGCTGCACACCCGCTCAGCCCTTGCGGTGCCACTAACTCTGTGACCAGCGAGGCGACGCCACGTGGCGGTAGGCCTACACTGCGGTCCAGCAGGGCACACAAAACCTGAGCTGTCCAGACCGCCGGGACGGGCCATCACCGCAGGCTGCACACCCGCTCCGCAATTACGGTACCCGTACCTCAGTGGACCGAAAGTCACCGTCCCGTGCCGGTGTGCCTGTGCCGGCCGCAGTGTATCCGGTGCGAGCAACTCTGAAATGGCGTCGAGCACGTGCGCCCGGTCTTTTTTATTGGCAGGGTCACGTGTCTTGTGACACGTGTGCTGGATGGGTGTGGTGTGGGTGTATACTAGCCGTGAGGGAGTGGCTGTGGGGTTCTGACAACTAGGGTGTGACCAGCAGATCACTGCAATGAAAATCTGGGCCATGTAGCTTTGTTGTCCTTCCCTGTAAGCGTAAGCGGAGTGGGCTGGCCTGGCGTATGCCAGTCCTGCGTGAGGCTGTGAAGAATGACTCCGGAGCTATGGGCGTGGCTCCGTCCTGGGCTGTATGAGGAATCAACTGATGCGGGTGTCCCTGTTGTAGTGCTGACGTAACCCGGGTCGCAAGCGCGAATGTGTCACTCTGTGAGCCAAGTCCCACAACATGGCCAACATGGAAGGTACGGGGAATCACTGACCCTACATTCATCCATCGTTCCACACATGAAAGATGGTGGACATGACACATCTGTGTGGATATGAATGTTTATTGCACATTCAGTGGAGTGTTGCAGCTGTAGCAATAGAGGGCCATGGAAAGTTTAAGTTTAAGTTTTTGGCACATGGAGGGCAGCCAATTAGAGCCAAGCTTGTGTTCGGGGTTAGGCTGCGCCAACATATGTACTTATAGAATTACTCCGCCAATCCCCAAGCACTTATAAATTCACTATACACTCTCCTTGCAGTACTCTAATGATCCAGTCTCTACGTCTGTACTTGTACAATGACCGAGAGAAAGTTACATAACCGAAGTTTTCCCCACTGCCAGAGGTAACATGGTTGCATACGCTGTCCACAGCACAATGTAATGTGGTAGGGCCCGGGGGCGGCATCTTGCATACATAATGAACACACGGACACAGATAGATAGTGGAACTGGGTACGGGCACGTGCGCTCGACTCATTTTTATTACCAGGGTCACATGTCCAGTGACGTCTGTGCTGGATGCGTGTGTGGTGAGTGTAAGCCAGCCGTCCGGGAATGGTTGGTGCTGGCAACAAGTACAACAGTAATCATTGGATCAGACACATAGATTCAATCATAAAGGGTCAATGATTAGTGCTGCACTAAGGTAGGGGCAACAGATGTGAAATAATACACACAAGATTGTATCGTAAAGGGTCCATGACTTGTGGTACACTGAGGTAGGGGCAGCAGATGTGAAATTATACACAAAACATTGTATCATAAAGGGTCCATGAGTTGTGCTGCACTGAGATAGGGGCATCAGAAACATTCAGCGTGTGCACAGCCAGCGATGATGCGTGGTGCGGGCGAGCCGCACTGGGAGCAATGCCTGTTGCCTACTGGACTGAGTCATCTGCAAACGCGACTCAATGTGAATTGTGAGCCCTGCTATCCGCAGTGTAGATCGAAGGCAGTAGTCAGCACAGACATCGAAGAATGCTTTTAGTCACTTCCTGTTTACAAAATTCGAGGACATAGAGTACAATTCTGTCTGCAATAAATAAATCATGTCTCAATTTAAATTGTGAGCTCTACTAACCGCAGTGTAGGTGTATGGAACAAAAGATGAAACATTTATGGAATACACTGTCGAAATATGTAGGTTTCAGGGACGTTATAGTTAGTTGCCTACTAGACTCTGAAATTAATGAATGAAGACTGAATTTGAATTGTGAGCCCTGCTGAGCACAGTGTAGGCCGGAGGCAGCGGTCAGGAAGGGCCTACAGCCATGTGGTGTTGACTTGAGCTGCATACAGTTAGTGGTAGGTGTGGCGCTCAGCGTGTGCGCAGCCAGCGATGATGCAATGTCTCTTGCCTACTGGACTGCGTCATCTGCAATCGCGACTCGATCTGAATTGTGAGCCCTGCTGACCGCAGTGTAGATCGAAGGCAGTAGTCAGCACAGACATCAAGGAATGCTTTTTGTCACTTCCTCTTGACAAAATTCGAGGACATAGAGTACAATTCTGTCTGCAATTAATAAATCAAGACTGAATTCAAATTGTGAGCTCTGCTGTCCGCAGTGTAGACTGCCATTCAGTGTTCCTTTGGACTTGCAAGATGAAGTTGGTCATTGTACTAAAGCTATAACTGATATAAAACAAGTTCTTGAAGCAAGGATACTAAAAGGATATTATGTAGGTTTTAGGGACGTAATACTTAGTTGCCTACTAGACTCTGCAATTAATGAATCAAGAGTCAATTTTAAATGTGAGCCCTGATGACCGCAGTGTAGGCCGGAGGCAGCGGTCAGCAAGGGCCCATAGCCACGTGGCGATGAGTTGAGCTGTACAGTTGGTGTCACCTGAAGCAACCAGCGTGTGTGGAGCCTGCGATGATGCGTGGTCCGGGCGGGCCGCACTGGTAGCAATGTCTTTTGCCTAATGAATTCAGTCTTAAGTCCACGTGGCGTTGACTTGTGGTGCACTGAGTTAGTGGCACCTGAAGCACTCCGCGTGTGCGCAGCCTGCGATGATGAGTGGTCCGGCCGGGCCACACTGGTAGCAATGTCTTTTGTCTAATGAATTCTGCCTTAATAAGGCTACGTGGCGATGACTTGTGGTGCACTGAGTTAGTGGCACCTGAAGCACTCAGCGTGTGCGCAGCCTGCGATGATGCGTGGTCCGGGCGGGCCGCACTGGGAGCAATGTCTCTTGCCTACTGGACTGCGTCATCTGCAATCGGGACTCAATCTGAATTGTGAGCCCTGCTGTCCGCAGTGTAGATCGAAGGCAGTAGTCTGTACAGACATAAGTCTGTGGTGCTCTGCTGCTGGGTTCGCAGGGGGCCTGTGACGAGGAGGCCGGCGGTCACGGCGGAGGCCTCGTGACTGGGTGAGGGCTGCCGCCCTGGCAGACGCTTTGGCCTTCCCACAAGTGAACCACGCCCAGAGCCCCAGCCTATTTATTCATACTCCTACGCTGGACCAGCCCACTCCGCTTCCACTTCCAGGGGGGGACAACACAGCTACATGACCGAGATCTTCCCCACTGCCTGAGGTAACATGGTTGCGTCTATTGTCCACAACACTACAAGCACCAGCAGTATATGTCCACATGGAGAGGTTTGTGCTCTGCATAGTGAGGTCTGTCCACCACATCACCGCTACACTTGGTATTGTGTGCATTTTTATTGATGGGTGACTTGCGTCCTTCACACATACTTGGTTGCCACATCTCCCAACATTCAGCTATTGTGTGGCTGAGGGACCATGCCGTTTTTGGAGGGTCCGCTGTCCTGTTCTGCGCTGCCTCGGTGGTAGTAGGGAGGGGGTGGTCCGGGGGGAGGACCTGAGGGTGATGGCAGTGGGTGTTGTGGCCTTCTTGGGTGTCGGAGCTGCATGGTCAGTAGCTCTATGACATGTGTTGGTCTTTAGATGTGGTTATGGGCTGGGCTCCCTTTCACACTGTAGGTAGTCGTCCTGCTTTACACCAGTAAAAGGCAGATGTTAAATTCTTACTGCTAACGCAGCTTATCGCCTGTTTTTGGATCGCACCCCAGATTTGGCTGCTCGTTGAAAATATCGGGAAGTGGTGTTTTCGTGTTATTTTTGCACGGGAACGCCAACTCTGCATATTATTAGCGTTAATTGTCGCTCTCATTTGTGGCAAATTTTTTTGCGGAAGCTATAGTTGGAAAACCGGCGATATCGGCTGTTTTCACTAGGTTGAGAATGGAATGATAATTTAAAATCACTGAAAAAACCATAGGTTTAATGAACATTATAATTGGAAATTAGCATTTAAAAAACGTTTGCAATTCACTGAAAAAACCATAGGTTTCAGGCACGTTATAGTTAGAAATTGGCATTTAAAAACCTTAGAAATTCACTGAAAAACGATAGGTTTCAGGGACGTTATAGTTAGAAATTAGCATTTAAAAAATCTTTGAAATTTACTGAAAAAACCATAGGTTTCAGGGACGTTATAGTTAGGTGGACATTTCACTTGTACAAAACCATAGAAATTCCACCGTTATAGTTAGTTCAGTTAACTATAACTCGAGCCCCCGCAATGCACTCCTCATGACGTCACATATTACATCATTCATGGCATGGTCAGTGACATCACTGATGACATCTCAAATGACATCACTGATGACATCATCCATGTGATAATCTGATGCACCTCATCACACCCTAATATAACCTTTAATACACCCACTGTAAAATACACACTACCATTTTCGAAACCATCCACACACCAATACCAGTTACTACATACTCACTCACTGATTCCTAGGTCTGCACACACATCCACTCATTCACCTATACAATCGCTTATACATGCAGTCACTTATCAATACAACACTATCATATGCACTCATACACCTATTCAGACACTCACACACCGCCACTCATCCATGGAGTTACTCACACACCTAGTCAGTCATGCAAAGAATCAATCATACTCCCATTTACTCACCTAAACAGTTATACACACACCACCTCACTAATTCATACAGACAGTAACGCATAGTTACTCTCTTATGTAATCACTGAAACAAGTACAGACTCATCCATACATGCCACTCTCACAATCACTCAGTCTCACATATAGTTATTTATATACACCATCACTCACATATACTTCCTTTTACATATGTAGTTACTCACATATGTACCACTGAGACATCCATTCACTCACCAACACACCCATACACACACACACACACTTACCCACCCATACAGCCCTTCACAGATGCACTCTTGAACCCATACACCCAGTGAATCACCTACTCGCACATCTATGCACAGAGCCACACACCTCCAACCCACCCACACACACACACTCAGTCCCCCATACAAATACTCAAGCAAACAATAAATAACCCATATAGACACTAATGTAGCTACTGACCAACCCATGTAGCAGCTTACACAACAACAGACAGACTGATACAGACATTCACACAGTTTAGTCACTAACTTATGCATTCAGTAAGACACGTTTAATCAGTCACTTATACAATCAGTTACATACCTCCTAAATCCTCCATCCAGACACTTATACACCCACTCATTCTTCAATACACATTGCCATATATATAAAACATATTTAAACTTTACAGAAACAGTCACTGGATGATGTCATCAGTGATGTCATTTGAGATGTCATCAGTGATGTCATCAGTGATGTCACTGACCATGCCATGAATAATGTAATATGTGACGTCATGAGCAGTGCATTGCGGGGGCGCGAGTTATAGTTAACTGAACTAACTATAACGGTGGAATTTCTATGGTTTTGTACGAGTGAAATGTCCACCTAACTATAACGTCCCTGAAACCTATGGTTTTTTCCAGTGAATATGTCTCTGTGTCTATGTATGTATATATATATATATATATATATATATATATATATATCTCATGCTCCAAATTGCCCGTCCGGCAAGAAGCACTCACAGCCAGCATAGACTTCAAGCCTTTATTGGTGCAGAACTTCTCCAGCATGCCGATAATGATTAGCAGCTCGTTGCGCCTTTCATGCCTGACGCGTTTCGAAGTGCAGAAACTTCTTCCTCAGAGGCTTGGACGCTACGAGGTTGTGCACGTTCTGGATCCGCCCCCTACCTAAATCTAGAATTGCCCGCCCTGAATGGGCCGCCCAGATGAGTCGAAGCAGAGGATTGTGGGCGCGGTAGTTCCAGAACTTCTCCTTTCTCGAAGATAGCACCATTAACACTGCTGTTAAAACTCTGAGCCCCCAGATGGGCCTCGACAAGCGGGTCCCTTCTCTATCCAGTCTGGCTACCCACAGTCAGATTCAGTAGATACCAAATCACGTGGCCCCATACATCGCAGGGTGGTGCATTCTTAGAGGCAGGGCCGCCCCCAAAACATCATGCTCCAAAATTGCCCGTCCGGCAAGAAGCACTCACAGCCAGCATAGACTTCAAGCCTTTATTGGTGCAGAACTTCTCCAGCATGCCGATAATGATTAGCAGCTCGTTGCGCCTTTCATGCCTGACGCGTTTCGAAGTGCAGAAACTTCTTCCTCAGAGGCTTGGACGCTATGAGGTTGTGCACGTTCTGGTTCCGCCCCCTACTTAAATCTAGAATTCCCCGCCCTGAATGGGCCGCCCAGATGAGTCGAAGCAGAGGATTGTGGGCACCACCCTGCGATGTATGGGGCCACGTGATTTGGTATCTACTGAATCTGACTGTGGGTAGCCAGACTGGATAGAGAACGGACCCGCTTGTCGAGGCCCATCTGGGGGCTCAGAGTTTTAACAGCAGTGTTAATAGTGCTATCTTCGAGAAAGGAGAAGTTCTGGAACTACCGCGCCCACAATCCTCTGCTTCGACTCATCTGGGCGGCCCATTCAGGGCGGGCAATTCTAGATTTAAGTAGGGGACGGAACCAGAACGTGCACAACCTCGTAGCGTCCAAGCCTCTGAGGAAGAAGTTTCTGCACTTCGAAACGCGTCAGGCATGAAAGGCGCAACGAGCTGCTAATCATTATCGGCATGCTGGGGAAGTTCTGCACCAATAAAGGCTTGAAGTCTATGCTGGCTGTGAGTGCTTCTTGCCGGAAGGGCAATTTTGGAGCATGATAGATATAGATATATATAATATAAAATCTCTTGTGTAAGGTTAGCAATGGTAGTGCTTGTGATGGATTTGGTATGTGGAGTGGGGCGTCCAGAGAACTCCATGCAATCTTGCAGCCCTTGTAACTTGCGCATATTAGGATCTGTCCCACACTGAGTGCAAATTTGTACCTAGCTTCTTCAAGTGTTGTGACAATATCTCCTTCATAATAATCTCTTAATGTTTGACATCCAACCTTTATTCACCCTGCAGCCACCACCTCCTGTCTGAGTTTATAAAAGTGTGTGTGAGCCCGGATTTCTGCTTCCGATTTTGAGGGGACCCATTTCATACTTTTTTTTTTTTTTTTTTTTTTTACCGCTTGATCCAAAATCGTGACTTCAGTGACAGCGGCCAAGGGGTTTCTCTGCTAACCCATCGGAGGTCTGGGCATCAAATATGAGCTTTCATTCAGTTACCGGGTAGCATCCTGCCAGAAGTTTCAGCTCTCAATTGGGTACTTTTTCTGACCACTGGGGTAAATACGGCAGTTAAACTGCCAGGAAATGGTCCGTGAAATCTGGGAGTGCAACTCCGCCCTGGTCATATACAAGTTTGAGTGGTCAATTTATTCCTAGGGCAGGCTCCAGCCCACACCAATGTGGTCAGCATACCATCTTTTGGAATATTGTTCTAGGTAGCAGACTGATCACCTCCTGAAACGCATATAGGTATCTAGGGAGCAGTGCTATTTTAGCAAACACTACACAGCCCATTAGGGACATTGGAATTGCTGTACAGAAGGGAAGGGATTTACCTATTCTTTGAAGGATCCGGTCAATGTTAAATTCGAAATCTTCCTCATGCAATTGTGTGATATTTTTCACTTGAGATTCTTGCTAATATATGACATGCTCCTATGCCAAGCTAGATTTGAGCTAATTTTAGGGACAAGAGTCCGTACCAATGCAGGATCTCTGCTTGGACTTAAAACCTACATAGATGGTTGCGCAAGAGTTATTATGAGGGAGTTGGCTGAGATACTGCTACATGACCTCTGCTGGGGTCAGAGCTGATATAAAAACTGTACCTGGGTTCAGTGCTGATGCACAAGGACAACTGAGGGGTGAGCTCACTTCCGGTAAAGGCATCACTGATGTCATTACTTATGGACATGCTAAACTTGCATCCGTAGCTGATAAAATCTGTATTCTGAAAGAAACATGTGTTTGAGGCATGTGAGCTGTAGATAACATGCTTTGCATACTCCTACCATCTAGTGTTGGGTCCGGATGTTTGTAAGTTGTTTTTCTTCGAAGAAGTCTTTCCAGTCACGAGGTAAGGTGACTCCTCCTTTCAGTGATAGTGCGCATGGGCATCGACTCCATTGTTAAATTTTTTTTTCGCCATCGGGTTCGGACCTGTATTGCTGCGCTCCGGTTCGAAACCCTTCCTTTGGTGCGCAATCCACTCTACCCGCGTCGGTATTGTTTCGAACGCGTATCCCACTTCTCTGTGTATCGTATCAGTTGAGGAAAACCTCTATTTCGATCGAACATCTTCGGGAAGGCCGTACAGCCTAACCGCGTCGGTCCACTTCGCAGTCGATGGAATGGACTCCATTCAAATTCTGCCCTCGGTGCCACGCCAAGTATACTCGCACCGACTCGCACGAAGTATGCCACTTGTTCTTGTCTCCGGAGCACAACTAACAGGACTGCAATGCATGCAGATCGTTCCGATCGAAGAAAACGCTCCGTGATCTTCGGGCTCGACGTCGCGAGATGCAGAGTCAAAACGTCGAATACACGCCGGACATCTTCGGCAAAGAATCCGAGCACGAATTCGAAGTTCAGGGGGCCGAGGAAGAACAAGAGGAACTTGTCTCCATTCCGGAATCGGACTCCGAGATGGAAGAAGACTTGCCACAAGGTCAACGTCCCGTGAGTCCTGAGCGCCCCTTGACCCAAACTCCAATTCAGCCGAAACAAAAGGCTCCGGTCCCACCCCCGCCTTCAGGCCACGGTCGGCACCGAAAAGATGTTTCATATGCCCCGCCCTCCGGCTTGGCACCAAAACACGGCACTAAGCCTTCCGGCTCGGGATCAAGTCGGCCAAAGTCTGGCACCGAGCCGAAAGCTTCTGGCTCGAAGACCGCTTCGGAGCTGAAATCATTAACACCAAAATCCAAACCTCCTTCGGCACCATAACCATCCGCGCTGAAAACGGATTCTACCTCTGCACTGAAATCCTCGGTGCCGAAACCTAAAACTGGTCCTCCGAAGCTGCAGGACCCGATTTTCGACGCCCCAACACCTAAATCGGACCCAAAACAGAAGGAACTTTATATAAACCCAGATACAGGACTGTTCTTACTAAACCACCACTAAAACGCAAACCTGAGTCAGAGGACACTCTTTACCATATTCCTTTGAAGAGGAAGAATGTAGGTACAAACTCCTCCCCCTCCACCACCACTTTCCCCTACACCAACTTCTCCACCCTTGCAGCATTTGCTGATTACACCAACTAACTCTAAACCACCACCACCACCACATGATGATGATGATGATGATGATGGAGATGGGGAGGACAATATTTTACCAATAGACCCCTGGAAAGACTATAACACAGATTCACCTACAGATAACGACCCAGATCTTTACCCTGCAAAGCCTTCCCCTCCTGACGACAATGTAGGATATTTAGAATTACTTGCTAGAGCTGCTGAATATCATGGGGTACAGTTACACAAGGAATCTCTATAGGAAGATTTCCTATTTGAAACGCTCTGTAGCACACAAAGGGCTAGCCATACTCTACCTATGCTTAAAGGTATGATGAGACATGCCGATGATATCTTTAAAGATCCAGTGCGTGCTCGCATTCTCACCCCCACAATTGATAAAAAATATAAGCCTGCTCCCTCAGATCCAGTCTTTATTAAAGGGCAGTTGCCACTAGACTCTTTGGTCTCTAATGCCCCTAAACGGGCCAATTCATAGACTACAGGGGATGCTCCCCCTTCAGACAAAGAGTCAAAACTATTAGACGCCTCCAGTAAAAGAGTAGCCGCCCAAGCAGCAAATCATTGGTGCATTGCCAACACCCAGGCCCTGCTAGCCAGGTATGATAGGGCACACTGGGACGAAATGGAGCATTGGCTACAACACCTCCCAGATGAATACAAATCAAAAGCCCAGGATTTAGTCCAGGAAGGGAAGCTCATATGCAATTCCTCAATTAGATGCGCTTTAGATGCTGCAGACACCGCAGCTAGAGAGATCAACACTAGTGTGTTATTAAGGAGACATGCCTGGTTAAGGATTTCAGGTTTCAAACCCGAAGTCCAACAGTCTATTTTAAATACTCCCTTTGACAAGGAACATCTCTTCTGGCCCGAAGTCGATAAATCATTAGGAAAAATGAAAAAAGACACAGAAGTAGCCAAGTCTATGGGAGCTCTGCAGTCTCCCTCTAATCGGGGCTCCTTGTGTCGCTCTTTCTACCGTGGCGGGTCAAAAACCATGTCCTCAGACAATACTGCCTCCTCCTACAAAGGCAACAATCAATCAATCCTCTACAAGGGGATTCTTTAGAGGAGGATACAGAGGCAACAACAGCAAAGGTCAGGGCAGGGGTTCCACACCACGTAATTCCCCCTCCCCAACAAACAGTGACTTGCTTACACTTCTCCCCGATCATTTAACACCTGTCTGGGTCGTCTTCTACAATTCCTCCCCATTTGACAATATCACCACAGACAAATGGGTGTTAGGAATTATCCAACATGGTTATTGCCTGGAGCTTACCAACAATCCTCCAAACATTCCACCATGTTCTCACAAAATGTCACCAGAACATTTACATCTACTTCAGCAAGAGGTCCAATCGCTCCTGTCAAAGGAGCTATAGAACCTGTGCCGTTACAACATCAAGGGACAGGCGTGTACTCCCTGTACTTTCTCATCCCCAGAAAGGACGGCTCCTTGAGACCTATTCTAGACCTCAGAGAACTAAACCTCTACATACTTTCAGAGCATATCCACATGGTGACACTTCAACAAGTGCTCCCACTTCTACAACAGGACAATTTTATGTCTACTCTAGACTTAAAAGACGCATATTTCCACATTCCGATTCACCCTACTCATTGCAAATACCGCAGATTCATGATAGCGGGTCATCATTACCAATTCAAAGTACTACCGTTTGGGGTCACCACTGCTCCCAGTGAATTTACCAAATATCTGGCAGTAGTCGCAGCACATCTGAGAAGACAACACATCCATGTCTTTCCATACCTGGACGACTGGCTCCTCAAAGCCAGCACTTACCAAATGTGTCTCCAACACACTCTAATCACTATTCAATTACTTCACCAACTAGGGTTTACAGTAAATGCGTTGAAGTCTCATCTACAGCCTTCCAACACACACATTTACCTTGGAGCCACGATAGATGCTCAGAAAGCTCTAGCCTCTCCCAATACAGCTAGGATTCACAGTATTCAGTCCCTTCTCACTCAATTTCAGCCCAACCAATCATTACCAGCAAAAGTATTCATGCAACTGCTAGGGATGATGGCGTCTTGCATTATAATTGTTCTCCACGCACAACTTCACATGCGTCCCCTTCAAGAATGCTTAGCAAGTCAGTCTAACCAGTCGCAGGGTCAGTTGACCAATCTAGTGTTGGTAGATGGCAGCACCCATCGCTCTCTGCAGTGGTGGAACCCACAAAATGTATCCAAAGGGCGGCCCTTTCTCGACCCTGTTCCACAGACAGTGCTAACAGCAGACGCATCGCTCACTGGTTGGGGCGCTCACCTACAGACTCACACAATCCAAGGATAAAGTACAAGAGCCTCCATATAAATCACCTAGAGCGACTAGCAGCGTTTCTAGCGCTCGAAGCTTTCCAAACTCACCTAATAGGCAAAACTGTCCTAGTCCGCACAGACAACATGACAGCTATGTATTATATACAAAAACTGGGGGGGGGGGCACACTCTCTCCAACTGTCACGCCTAGCACAAGCCATTTGGAAATGGGTTATACATCACAAAATGAATCTCCTAGCAGAACATCTTTCAGGAGTAAACAATCAGATTGCAGACCTTCTCAGCAGACCGCAAATCCACGAGTGGGAACTTCATCCCCAGATTCTTCTTCCCTGCTTTCAGGAATGGGGAGTTCCTTACATAGACCTGTTCGCCACAGCTCAAAACGCAAAATGCCCAAGCTTCGCCTCCAGGTTCCCACACCCGCTCTCTAAAGGCAATGCCCTATGGATGAACTGGTCAGGGATATTTGCCTACGCTTTTCCGCCTCTCCCACTCATTCCGCTAGTAGTTCGGAAGCTCAGGCAATCATCCCTCAAACTCATTCTCATAGCTCCCACATGGGCACGTCAACCTTGGTTCACCACCGTGCTAGAGCTCTCAGTAGTTCCACACCAAAAGCTGCATCTCAACTCCAGTCTCCTCACTCAGAGCCATGTAGAAATCAGGCATCCAAATCCCAAGGAACTCAACCTAACGATTTGGCTCCTGAAGTCATAGAGTTTGGTTGTTTACAATTGCCACCAGACTGTATGAATATCCTAAAAGAGGCTAGGAAACCTACTACTAGGGCGTGTTAGGCAGCGAAGTGGAAACGATTTGCTATATACTGTAACAATATCAATCCCCTTGATGCTTCAGTGCAAAACATAATCTGTTATCTCTTACACTTACAGCAGTCTGGATTAGCCTACACATCCATTCGATTGCATTTAGCAGCAGTAGCTGCATACTTACAAAACAGACAACACTTATCTCTATTCAGAGTACCAGTAATAAAGGCCTTTATGGAACGACTAAAAAGAGTAATACCACCAAGAGCTCCACCTGCACCAGTTTGGAACATGAACATAGTCCTTACAAGCTAATAGGTCCACCCTTTGAACCAATACACAAGTGTCAACTACAATTTCTTTCATGGAAGGTTGCTTTTCTTATTGCAATCACTTCCTTAAGGAGAGTTGGTGAACTCCAGGCACTAACTATACAAGAGCCTTTCTTTCAACTTAACAAAGACAAAGTGGTTCTTCGAACCAATCCCAAATTTCTTCCTAAAGTGGTTTCTGCTTTTCACATCAATCAATCAGTTGAGTTACCCATATTCTTTCCTCAACCTGATTCTGTAGCAGAACGGGCTCTACACACACTAGATGTTAGAAGAGCTCTACTATATTATGTAGAAAGAACAAAAGATTTTCGTAAGACAAAAGAACTCTTTATTGTTTTTTCGCCACCACACAAAGGCAATCCTATATCTAAATCGGGCATTGCAAGATGGATCGTGAAATGTATCCAAACATGTTATGTGAAAGTGAAAAGAACCTTGACAACACGCATTCCACCCGCTTAATAGGGGCTACTATGGCCTTCTTGGGGAATATTCCCCTAGCTGACATCTGTAAGGCAGCAACATGGTCTACACCGCACACATTCACCAAACACTATTGTGTACATGTGTTAGCGAGGCAATAAGCTAATGTAGGCCAGGCAGTACTTAAAACACTTTTTCAAACAACTGCAACAGCTACAGGTTAGCCCCCGCTTTGGGAGCTTACTGATGTATAGTCTATGCAAAGCATGTGATCTACAGCTCACATGCCTCGAACGGATAATGTTACTTACCCAGTAAGCCTCTGTTCTTGGCATGTAGAGCTGTAGATTCACATGCGCCCACCCGCTTCCCCGGGTACCTATACTTGTTGCAGTTTTCTTACTTTATATACATACGCATGGATATCTATTCTACCTTTACTAACTCCATTCTCACCCTCTGCGGGAAAACAATCTAACAATGGAGTCGATGCCCATGCGCACTATCACCGAAAGGAGGAGTCGCCTTACCTCGTGACTGGAAAGACTTCTTCAAAGAAAAACAACTTGTAAACATCCGGACCCAACACTAGATGGCAGGAGTATGCCAAGCATGTGAATCTACAGCTCTACATGCCAAGAACAGATGCTTACTGGGTAAGTAACATTATCCTTAGTATTGATAAAGGAGTGGTGGGTGATGTTACTGACATTAGAGCTGTGCTTTATGCCAATGCTGAAGGAGGAGTTGCGATTGAGGTCAGTACTAAAGCGGGAGCTGTGCTTCTAGAAAGGCTATAGATAGTGGCACGAGAGCTGTGCTGGTTTTTAATGCCGATTTTTATTTTATTTTTTTAAATGCTAAGATTTTTTTTTAAAGCTCTAGGAAACCAGTCTCTGCACATCAAGGCACAACCTCTGAACAAAGTTATCCTTTCTTGTGTTTTCTTCTCTTTTAGAAATGCATCTACAGACGTGGAATCTGCCCACTGCCCTCTGCAGCCTGCAAGATGAGCTGGATGTCGCCGAGTTTGAATCCGAGGTGAGGGCAGATGCCGGTCAATGTTCATACTGGTCGTGCTCAAGGCCCTCCATTTCTTTTTGAGATCTAGATTTGATAGACCTATAATAAGACTGCCAAATTTTACAGCTACTGATTCTTATTTTCAATTTTACATTTGTAGGTCTGGCGTAGAGACCACCTTAGCGGTCTTGCTTACCTCATGCAATTTAAAAAAAATGCATAAGTAAAAAAAAAACGTACATTTGTTCACAGAATGGCTTAGGGTCAGCCCTCTTCATCTATTGGTCTTTTCAGCAAACATTCACGTTTTGCTTCCACCCAACACCGCATACATTATTGGGTAATTGTTACCCCTTCCTCCATTGGCCCCCTGCCTAAAAAGTGAGCTTCAGTGGCAGGGCAAGTAGACCAATACTTTACTCTGCTAATGTTTTTTTTCTTCCATTCTTTATCCTTTTAACTTTTTTTTTGATGTTGTAGCTACCCTCCTATGTTGAAACTGTTTATAGGTTACAGGTTGTTTAAGGGTATTGGCTTTTCCATTGCTTGTTATACTAGGAGTCACACCAGTAGAATCAGGTAAAACACAAAAGTGATAGGAAGATGCCTGAATTCATCTTTGTCACTGCTATTTACTGTGGTACACGTTCCATTCTGTTCTATTGCTCACTGTGCCACTACAGATTGTGACCTACCATATGCAAATCTGCCATGGCCTACAACAGTACGAACCGCCCAGCTCTCTCTGAAAAGCCACTGCACCTAGCCTAGTTTCAGCCATGTTGGTCCTCGCCAGTAAATGATCCTCCTTTAATTAAGTGCACGACATTGCAAGAAAGAAAGAGGGAGACTCCTGGTTTGTTCATAAAAAGGTGCTCATGGTATCATATATTGCACGCATCCGTGGCGGTGCTGATTCATTCCGTACCTCCACAGCCTTCTGATTCACTCGAAGACTTCAATCCCAACTCCTACGGTACCACTACTTGGACCCTTACAGCGGATCGTTTTCCGACCCTGCCTTGACTCCACCCAAAATTCCACGTATTGTCTACATGACACCACAGAATCGATCACAGCAGCTGATCGGGGCTCCGACGCTGCAGCCATTTGCCTCCTCAACCCAATTCAACTGACTCCACGCAGCATTATTTCCAGGTTCACTCAGCCACGTTGATACCTGGCCTGTCTGCAGGGTTCCACCTTGTCCTCACATCGCTGGTTCCCACATCACGCTGCAACTGTATCGCAATCCCTGCACCCCCATTGTAGTTGATTCATCCCCTACTTGGCAGTTAGCTCTCATCCCCTACAGCACGCTTTAAGCTTTGGCAATCCGGTCCTGATGATGGTCCTGAATGAATAGGACCGAAACGTCGTCGACCTCCTTCCCAGCGCAATTTACGGCGCCCTTTTAACTTTGGTGCTTCAAAAACAAAAATACCTTGTACAGCCATCATATATAATTACTCAGACTGAACCATTGAACACTGTATATAGCTTTTTCACCACTTTGTCACTTTGCACCGCTCGCTGTGTTCTGCACTAGTCACCTGCGCCGTTACTTTCTCTTGTCACGAGCACAACTGTGCACTCCATCTTGTGATTGCCACCACAATTCATACTCACAGTGCTGTTAGAAATGTTATATGTAAATTGTGTTATCTAAATATATGATGCCATGAGCACCTTTGTATGAACAAACCAGGAGTCTCCCTCTTTCTTTCTTGCAATGTCGTGCACATGCTAAAGAATTTGTCTTCCTCATTGAATCCAGTTGAGACATTGTTGTTAATTTTCACTTGCGTACCCAGATCTCAACCTGGTCTATGGGTTACACGCCTGTTGTTATTTACACTACCTCCTTTAATTAAAACATCTTCCTTTACATATTAATTATAACTCATCCAACATAGATATGATGTTACACCTAAATACTGAGGCAATTGACAGTCTGTGATAAAACTGAAACTATTTGAATCCATAAAAGATTAGGGCACATGTTGGTGTATACGATATTTATATCGTACACGTAGCCACTTTAGAGCTTGTGTTATCATACACAGCTTAATGTAATTTTCTTGCTCTCCCTCACTCTCACCTAGACTGGAATAGTTGCCCCTAAAGATGCTGTCTTTCTATAAAGGAGCCCAGCTAGATCGACCCCTCGCTGCAAGGTCGTCTTCACCCTTACTTATGCATCACTAACCATCCCAGAATAGCTCTTATATTTTCTGCCCCTTGCAAGACGCATGGAATAACTTCTCCTGCACTCCATCATAATTACGCTTTTCTCTATTATGCTATGATACTCTTGTAGTCATTGGATTAGTGTTTTTCTCTGTTTGGATCTATTTAACGATTGGGCCAAAATATTTGACAGCTGACCCTCAGTAGTCTCGTCTGCCTTGATTGGGAACTTTCACCCAGTACGTTTTTGTCCTTTCTGTGTGGGAATCCAGCTGAATATGTTGAGGACAACCGTGGCACAGGAGGAGACCATCAACTTGGTGTCAGAAAAACTCATGTCATATCTAATTGAGTGATTTGGGACTTGGCACAGTACCTATTTTGTCATCGCTTATTGGTACCGGTGTGTGGGCCCCTGCTCCTATTCCACAAGTGTCAACCACTGACTTAGAAGGTAATCCCTCCAGGTACACATACTTGGTAGGAATGCACCCAGTGACAAGACCTGAAGTCCTTTGTACTGGTGAACAGTTAAAACTTGGTAAGCTTATTACTATATCACAGGGGATTATTCAGCCCTCAGAGCGCCACTGAACAGGATCAAAGTTTGATGGTGTTGGGCTTACTGAGACAAATCTCCCACAAAAATCTATAAACCTAGTGCCGTTTGGAGTTGAAGTCTCACTCCCACTAGGGTCTCAGTACACCCTGTCAAGGTGTTACTTAGGTGCACTGTGGCTGCATCAGATGGCCTGGAAAAATTCACACCTTAAAACCAGTATCCAAGAATAGCACCTTTCAGTGAGAAAGGAAGGGGCTTCTAAATCTTCCATGTTTTTCTGTACAAAGCCTGTTACCCTCGAAGCCTCATTCTGCGAGGACAAGAGCAGCAGTGGATTCTAATGGGAGAAGTAGCTTTCTCCCATTTGCATGTCTGGTAAACTGGTAGTTAGTCATAGTGAAGAGGGGGTGGTGGGGGGTGGTGGTGTGTGTGTGTGTAGTCAGAGCTGTGTTAGTTATGTGAGAGGTTGGGTGCAAGAGGTTTGCAGAGGGCATTCAGAGTGGGTGTGTAAAGGGAGTAGATACACAGTTCTATGTGGAGATGGGGACAACAGATGCATATGTGTAGATGTTCATACAATGTAAGTCTTTTTGTTTGTTCCTTACACCTCTTTTGGTTTATTTATATCAGACCTGTCAACTACCACCACAGTCAGCCTTGTAGTGCAGTTGAACATATTTTTAAGTCAAGCATGGATCAGTGCAGTGCCTTTTACAACACACAAATTGAGAGTAGAGGCCAGAAGCCATGATATGGTCTACAACTGCTGCTAAAAAGCAGATGTCAATTGTAAAACCTTGAATACAGGTGTGCCAGGAGAGACAAGCCACTACCTGGCTGACGGGAGCACTTCTCTTGAAAACTTGTCTGTTTTCTTTATCAAATTTTAGAAAATTCCACCATACTTTTTTCAAATTAATACCACTTCATCCAGTGTTGATGCTTGTTGCTTTTAATTTTTTGATTAGGAAAATTGTAATATACCAATCGCTTCTTGGTAATAGTTACATTTACAACACAATTGCTTTTTCAACCCAATGCCTTTCGGGTCATTGATGACCCTTCTTCAGGGGTCTCATCGACATGTTCTGAAAATATGAAATGAAACAAAAAGACTTCTCAATCCAGTCCTTAAGATTCAGAAAGGTACAACAATTAGTCAGATTACTGACTCCGTCCATCAATCAATATGTGCACCTCATGCAATCCTGGCAATATCCCAACCGGCATAATAATGCTGTGATCATCAATTCTCTGTGCAAGATGAAAAAAGCATATAGAACGTAGATACATGCCGCCGTGAAGTGAACCGCGATAGGGCAATTACACGTGAGAAATATTCAACGCTCCCCAAAAGCCAAGTGTGTAAAGAATAAACACTCCGTGAGTGGTAACGCACATGCTTCGAAATTTCTTTTCTGTGATCTAGAATAGTGCATTAATTAAACCCGTCGTTATATACAAAGGGTGACACGTAAAACTTCCATTAGTGCGCACTGAACCGGCGTGAACAAGGATCACTGACCGGGGAGTTGAATCGTTATCGGACATGCAGATTCATCACCATATGAAACCCGTGACGTGCTCTGCTTAAAAACCCCTGCATGCTTTTACAAAAGAAAGATTCAGTGCTTACCGAACCGGTGTGCGAAAAAGTTCTCAATCAGGAAACGCTAGCAACCGAGCGTTCTTTTCCATATTTAAATAAACGTGACGTGCAAAGACGTATTTGAAGAGATGGATGTCGGCTGAAGTGCATGTTAACGTGCGCGAAGAATAAAGTTATATAAAAATAAAAACGTGACTCTATCATGCAAATTAATTCCAGAATCGTGAAGTGATATGAGTGAAAGGAATCACTATAAAAAATATCCATAGCTCAAAAACATATAATACAAACAGAATGAATGTGAAAAACATAGTTATCAAGAATAATTTCTTTGCTTATAAAAAACAATTATATTCGAGTCTGTCATTCATCCCGTGCGGTTGCATGGCATGCAATTTTTTAATCCAGAAAAATTCAGATCTGGCTAATAATTTCTGATCAGCATCCGATCTAGGTTTAAGAACCTCTAAAATAGTGAAACGCAATTGCGAGATGTTATGTCTTGCTTCTTTCCAATGCATGGCCACCGTGGATTTCATGTTCTGGTTCCTGATGTTGCTCTTGTGTTCTGTAATACGCACTTTAATTTTACGTTCTGTTCTCCCCACGTAGATTTTTCCGCAGGGACATTTTAAAGCATAAATCACATTAGATGTGTCGCACGTGCTAGAGTGTTGTAACTTCATGGCGATGCCTTTTGTGGGATGGATAAATTGATTTCCAATTATCACATTATTGCAGTATACACAATTCATGCATTTTTGCATTCCTTTGAAAACTCTATTGTCAATTTCTTTCTTTTTAGTTAGAAGTTCTTTTAAGTTGTTTGAACATTGAAATGCAAAAATAGGTGGTTTATCAAATAAATGTTGTAAATCCGGTTCTGTTTGAATGATTGACCAATGTTTCATAATGATCGACTTAACTTGGTGTGATTTGGTAGAGTGTTTCAATACACAAATGATAGGATTGTTTTTTTTGGTTGTGTTTGCCGTAAGAGTGACTGTCAGGAGAATTTTGTTTGCTCCCATGCTTTCTTGTTTCAAGAGGGCCCATTCCATGCCTTCCTGATGGGGAATGGAGGTATATAGAGCAGTGACATTAATTCTCCTGTTAGAACTGTTACACTTCGCATTATTCCACAGTTACTTTGAGTGGAAAGGAACATTCTATGCTCAATGCAATGGAACTTCGATGGGCTTTGCAGGAGCGCCGTCTTATGCCAATATTTTTATGTCCAAACTAGAACACGAGCATATTCTTTTGAATCAAACTTGGCAAGAACATCTGGTTTTATACAAAAGATATATAGACGACATTTTTGTAATTTGGAAAGGTGACTTGAAGAGTTTACAAGATAACATTCGCAAGCTGAATCAAGTTCACGATCATATAAAATTCACTCATCAGATTGACAAAAATCGAATTACATTTTTGGATGTTTTGATTCAAGTTGATGCTCATGGCATCAAGACAAATGTTTTCACCAAGGAAACGGACAGGAGCAATTCCTTACATTTTAAGAGTTTTCATCAATACACTTTAAAGCGTCACTTACCTTATTCTCAATTCATAAGGCTCAAAAGAATTACATCATATCCAGTAGAAGCAAGAGAAACCATCAACAGATTTGCCACTAAATTTACACAACGTGGATATCCGAAGGAAATTATTGAAGATTCGATACTAAAAGTATCCACATTGGATAACAGTCACTGTTACGGCAAACACAACCAAAAAAACAATCCTATCATTTGTGTATTGAAACACTCTACCAAATCACACCAAGTTAAGTCGATCATTATGAAACATTGGTCAATCATTCAAACAGAACCGGATTTACAACATTTATTTGATAAACCACCTATTTTTGCATTTCAACGTTCAAACAACTTAAAAGAACTTCTAACTAAAAAGAAAGAAATTGACAATAGAGTTTTCAAAGGAATGCAAAAATGCATGAACTGTGTACACTGCAATAATGTGATAATTGGAAATCAATGTATCCATCCCACAAAAGGCATCGCCATGAAGTTACAACCCTCTAGCACGTGCGACACATCTAATGTGATTTATGCTTTAAAATGTCCATGCGGAAAATCTACGTGAGGAGAACAGAACGTAAAATTAAAGTGCGTATTACAGAACACAAGAGCAACATCAGGAACCAGAACATGAAATCCTCGGTAGCCATGCATTGGAAAGAAGCAAGACATAACATCTCGCAATTGCGTTTCACCATTTTAGAGGTTCTTAAACCTAGATCGGATGCTGATCATCAGAAATTATTAGCCAGATCTGAATTTTTCTGGATTAAAAAATTGCATGCCATGCAACCGCACGGGATGAATGATAGACTCTAATATAATTGTTTTTTATAAGCAAAGAAATTATTCTTGATAACTGTTTTTTACATTCATTCTGTTTGTATTTTATGTTTTTGAGATATGGATATTTTTCATAGTGATTCCTTTCACTCATATAACGTCACGATTCTCGAATTAATTTGCATGATAGTCAGGTTTTTATTTTTATATAAATTTATTCTTCGCGCACGTTAACAACATGCACTTCAGCCGACATCTAGCTCTTTAAATAAGTCTTTGCACGTCACGTTCATTTAAATATGGAAAAGAACGCTCGGCTGCTAGCGTTTCCTGTTTCCGGAGTGAGAACTTTTTCGCACACCGGTTCGGTAAGCACTGAATCTTTCTTTTGTAAAAGCATGCAGGGGTTTTTAAGCAGAGCACGTCACGGGTTTCATATGGTGATGAATATGCATGTCCGATAACGATTCAACTCCCCGGTCAGTGATCCTTGTTCACGCCGGTTCAGTGCGCACTAATGGAAGTTTTACGTGTCACCCTTTGTATATAACGACGGGTTTAATTATTAATGCACTATTCTAGATCACAGAAAAGAAATTTCGAAGCGTGTGCGTTACCACTCACGGAGTGTTTATTCTTTACACACTTGGTTTTCGGGGAGAGTCGAATATTTCTCACGTGTAATTGCACTATCGCGGTTCACTTCACGGCGGCATGTATCTACGGTCTATATGCTTTTTTCATCTTGCACAGTGAATTGATGATCACGGCATTATTATGCCGGTTGGGATATTGCCAGGATTGCATGAGGTGCACATATTTATTGATGGACGGAGTCAGTAATCTGACTAATTGTTGTACCTTTCTGAATCTTAAGGACTGGATTGAGAAGTCTTTTTGTTTCATTTCATATTTTCAGAACATGTCGATGAGACCTCTGAAGAAGGGTCAATAATGACCCGAAATGCATTGGGTTGAAAAAGCAATTGTGTTGTAATTACCAAGAAGCAATTGGTATATTACAATTTTCCTAATCAAAAAATTAAAAGCAACAAGCATCAACACTGGATGAAGTGGTATTAATTTGAAAAAGGTATGGTGGGATTTTCTGGAATTTGATAAAGAAAACAGACAAGTTTTCAAGAGAAGTGCTCCCGTCAGCCAGGTAGTGGCTTGTCTCTCCTGGCACACCTGAATTCATTGTTTATTTAGCGCTTTCAGACACAGCGCGACGACAGGGATTCACACAGATTAAAAAGAGGAACCAAGTTGAATCTTTTGTACGCAGAGTGCACTACGGTATCATTGTTAAATTTAAATTGTAAAACCTTGCCACCATGGGCAGCAAGCATACCTCTGAAGTGCCTGTTTATCGAGTTGGAAGGCACCTGATGTTATCAGGGTGTTGAAAGAGGTTCACTTCTAAGTAGTGGAGGAGGCCATGATTGTCTGGCTTCAGCCCACTGCAGTAGATAGCAGTGAAAGCCCCTCTGCAGAAAGGTGTTGATATCAAGAATGGGGAGCAGAGAGGATTGATGGTCTGCAAATGTCCATGTGATTTAGAACATCAAGTTTGTAGCATGTGTAGCTGTAGATACGCATGCTGTGCATACTACCGCCATCTAGTGTTGGGTTTGGACGTGTACAACTATTTTTTCTTAGAAGGAAGTCTTTTCGAGTCACGAGACCTAGTGACTTCACCTATTAGTGACAATAAGCATTGGGCATTGGCTCCATTGTCTTTTCTCTGCCATCGGGTTCAGACATGTGGATGTGAGCTCCGGTTCGATGCCACATGCTCTCACCGGGCCTTTGGATCCGTCTTAGTCGATTGTGGAAACAATCTCACTTTCTCGACGGTCTCCACCGTTATCTCTGATTCTATTCCGGTAAATGACCTTTTTGGATACCATCACTGCGGTCGAGGATGTCCCAGTGATGGGAAGAACTCCATTTCGGTTCTTCTCTACTTGCCATGCCAAGTATCCGAGGACAGACCTCCACGAAGTTTGCAATCTGTGTTTGTCCTCTGAACTCCGTGAAGACTCCTGTTCGGTATGTCTTGCATTCCGGAATCAGAAGACCCTTCAGAACCGAAGTGCTCGCCGCATCGCTTAGGCTTCCATGGCGCACCAAAGGGAGGTGGAAGCCACTAGAGACCTCCTTGGAGAGAGAGAGTGAGAGATAGAGAGAGAGAGGGGAGTTAGATGTCGAACATTTAGACGCCCCAACCATCGAAATCGATGCGCCTTTCTCGCCGGAAAGAGTTGACTCCAAAACGGATGTCAAAGCAGAAGAGCTGAGTACAATTATCTCCCCTACTCACCAAAGAGAGGCACCAGCCTCGACCTCCCGGGCTACCTCTACGACCTCCAGTGCACCACTGCCTTCCGGCAATGTTCGACAGTGACATTCCGAGCTAGACCAGACGTCTGAAGACGCATGCTCGGCCACCATCTGAACCCGGGTCTGAAGACGCATGCTCGGCCGCCATCTGAATTGAAGCAGGTGGACCGGAAGCATTCAGAGCTGAGACATCCTGCCCCATGCATTCGAAGACAAGGGACACCGACCTGAAGCATTCAGAGCCGAGGGACACTGACCCGAAGCATTCAGAGCCAAAATCGACCTCGGCGCATCTCCATGTCATAGTTCTTTAGCTCCATCCAGACCGCCATCTGCAGCTGCAGCTGCATCTTCCACTGGATTTTGAACAACCAATCCTTCAGCTGCTGTAAGAACATCTTGCCACCAAGCAGCAATAGATCCAATTCCAGCCTGGATCCTGGAAAGACTCAGTCCCTCACAAGAGGAAATTGACTTTTGAGGAAGCCCTCAGTCCTCCTGTGGCACCCACTCCCTTAATGCCCGAGACACAACAGGGCTGCCTCTCCACCCCCTCCTGCTTGTCCTTCTCCTCCATTCCCTCATACTCCTTCCTCGCCTTACCCTTCCTCCCCTTTGCTTCCTGTGGGTTCTCCTCAACACTCACCACAGGGTTCCTCACACTCGGGGTGGGGACAGTCCATTGCTTCCCTGTGAATCTTATGACCCTACATATCGCCCACAGGGTCTAGACCCCTGGGATGACTGACAGAGCCTCCAGCAGACCCAGACCTGTATCCCACAAAGCCCTGTCCTCCAGATAATGTCACAAGGTCCTGCATAGGGCAGTCACCTTTCACAAGGTAGATTTGGATGTGCAGCTTGAGGAAGATGATTTCCTCATAGAGACCCTCTCCTCCACCCAACGCTCCTTACAGTACCTCCCTATGGTGGTCAAGGGAGTCCTTAGACCGACCACTGAAATATTAAAGAGCCAGTTAAAGCGAGGGTTGTTACATTGAGGGTTGATGAGAAATTCAAGGCTTCTCCCACTAACCCACCATACATCCGGTGCCAGTTACCCCCTGGCTCCCTGTTTGTTCATACAGCTCAAACGAGCTAACACATAGGGCACCCCCTCTGGACTGGGAGAGTAAGAAAATCAATGCTGGGGGCAAAAGGGTAGAGGCACAGTCTGCTACGCATTGGTGCATTGCTAACTTTATAGGCTTACTCTCCTGGTACGATCACGCCTATTGGAATCAGAGCGTGAACCTTGTCCAGCATCTCCGAGAACAGTATCTCAAAAAGGGACAAGAGTTGGTGGCAAAGGGCAAGATCATCTCCAACAGCAAAATCTGCTGCACACTGGATGCCGCAGACACATCTGCTCTCTGCATAAACACCAGCATCCTTTTGCGCCGCCACGTGTGGCTGCATGTCTCATCATCTAAATGTACCATTTGAAGGCCAGCATCTCTTCGGCCCTCCGGTCAACTAGATGCTAGAAAACCTAAAAAAGATACTGACACTGCCAAAGCTATGGGCATCCTACAAACACCTGTTCCTCATGGCTCCTTTCGCTGCTCCCAATACCATGGTGCAGCCAAAACTCCCACCTCTGAAACCTCTTCCACCTTTTCAAGGCTTACGCAGCAGTCGCCTTCATGAGGCTACTACTATAGGGGTGGATACTGGGGTAACAATGATAAAGGCAAAGGAAAGGGCACAGCGGCCAAAGGGGCTACTCCTTTAAAACACTGCCTGTCTTTTCCTCCTCCCCCGTCCACAAAACACCTGTCTGGGGAAGGCTGCAGGGATTTTTGCCCCATTGGACAGTAATTACCTGTGACTGATGAGTCCATGACTTCATAAAGAAAGGGGTACTGTCTAAAACTTATTTATACACCACCAAACATCCCCCGCCACCACCACCACAAACTGTCCCTGGAACATTTGTGTCCCCTTCCGGAGCAGATACAGGCCCTTCTTCACAAGGGGGCCATAGAACGTTTTCTGCCACAACACCACGGTAAAGGGGTGTACTCCCTTTACTTACTTATCCCCAAAAAGGCCAGCTCCCTTAGACTCATCCACTATCTCAGACCTCTCAACAAATGCATTCTGTCGGAGCACTTTTATATGGTGACTCTAGAAGACGATCTGGCACTACTGCAACAAGGTGACTTCATGACCGTCCTCGATCTGAAGGATGCCTACTTTCACACACCCATCCACCCAGCACATCGAAGATACCTGCGGTTGGTGGTGAGTGGACAACACTACCAATTCAAAGTACCTCTGTTCGGGGTTACCACAGCCCCATGGGTCTTTACAAAATGTCTGGTCATGGTGGCAGCTCATTTCAGGAGGAGCAGCGTCCACATGTTTACTTACCTGGACGACTGGCTGATCACAAGCGCCACACAGCAAATGTGCCCAGCGCACACCAAGACCACCATTCAGACCTTCCCCAGTCTAGACTTTATGATCAGTTTGACCAAATCCTACCTTCAGCCCCTTTAACTACTGCCCTTTCTCTGGGCCATCCTAGACTCGTAGGTGGGGAATGGTTACCCCAGTCCAGCAACAGTGTAAGCGTTTCAAAACCTGCTACATCTTTTTTGGTCAGATCGCCAGATAACAATCAGAACTATGATGCACTTGCTAGGAATTATGGCATCTTGCATAGCAATAGTTCCTCATGCCAGATGGCACATTCACCCGTTGCAGGAGTGCCTAGTGGCACAATGGTCTCAAGCGGAGGGTCATCTGGAGGATCTAGTGTTGGTTTGGGGCCACACACATTGCTCTCTACAGTGGTTGAATACAAACCACTTGTTGCAGGGGCAGCCCTTCCTAGACCCGGTCCCACAAGAGACTATCACCACGGACGCCTTGCTCACCGGCTGGGGTGTGCATTTGTCACCTTACCGTTCAAGGGAAGTGGACATCTGCCCAGCAATCCCCCCCCCCCACATCAATCACCTCCCCCACATCAATCACCTGGAGTTGCTGGCTATCCAGCTCGCTTTCCAGGCCTTCCATCCTCTGACAGGACAAAACAGACTTAGTCCGAACGGACAACACAACGGCCATGTTTTACTTACAAAAACCAAGGGGCATACACTCGCCGCAGTTGTCTGTAGCCCACAGCATTTGGTGGTGGGCGATACGTTAGAGTGTACATCTGCTAATCCAACACATTTCTGGAATGACCAACGATATGACAGACATGCTCAGCAGGACGCATTAACAAGTCCATGAATGGGAACTCATCCCCAAGGCCTACTCCCGTACTTTCAGCGTGGGGGGTTTCCGCTAATAGATCGCCGAAAATGCTAAAATATCTAAACTTTGGTGCTAGACTACCACACCCACTGTCCATTGGCCATGTACTATGGATGGACTGGTCAGGCATATTTGCCTACGCTTTTCCGCCGCTCCCACTCCTATTGTTTGTGGTCCAGAGGCTGACGCAGAATTCCCTCACGCTCATCTTTGTGGGACCAATCTGGGCTCATCAACCATGGTACACCACCTTGCTCGAGCTCTCTCTATTTCCACACAAGAAGCTCCCCAACAGACCGGACCTTCTCACTCCACACCCCGGCACTCTCAGGCACCTCAACCCTCAGCAACTTGGCCAAGTAGAAACAGTTCGTACACTACTGTCTCCCTAAACATATCAATCCTCTCACAGCATCTGTACAGGACATTATCGGTTACCTCCTTCACCTTCAAATGTCAGGCGTCGCCCACACTTCCATTCGGTTACATCTGGCTGCTGTAGCTGCCTACGTACAGAAATAGACCACATACTTTATTGATCAGAATACCAGTCATTAAGGTATTCATGGATGGCCTCAAGTGGATTATCCCACCCCAGACGCCTCCTTCTCCTGTGTGGAATCTTAATTTTGTTCTCATGAGACTCATGGGCCCTCCTATATAACCACTACACTCTTGTTCAATGCAATTCCTTTATTTGAAGACGGCCTTCCTTATAGCCATTACTTCCCTCAGGCGAGTCAGTGTGATGCACGCTCTTACCTTGGAAGAGCCTTTCTTCCAAGTCCATCATGATAGGGTGATTCTCAGAACAAATCCCAAATTCCTCCCTAAGATAGTCTCCCGTTTTCACCTTAATCAGACAGTTGAGCTCCCAGTCTTCTTTCCGTATCCAGAGACTGTAGCACAAAGTGCTCTGCACACTTCAAAAATCAAAAAGAGCGCTAATGTACTATATTAACAAGACAAAACCCTTCTGTAAAACACAACAGCTATTTGTGTCACATTCCAAGCCACACAAGGGTTGTGCCGTTTCCAAGGCAGGTGTTTATTGGCTGGTCAAGTGCATACAGACTTATTACGCTAAAGCTAAAAGAACCCTGCCGGTCTCCTCCCCCCGTACCCCCCCAAACCTTATTCCACTCGAAAGAAAGGGGCATCTATGGCTCTCTTAGGTAAAATGTTACTAGCTGACATCTGTAAAGCAGCTACTTGGTCCACCCCTCCTATTTTTACCAAACACTACTGTGTGGATGTCCTGGCCAGACAGCAAGCAAAGGTTGGCCAGGCTGTTCTACGTACACTTTTCCAGTCTTCTACAACATGATCAGGCTAAGCCAACGCTTTTAGAAGGACTGCTTTTCAGTCTGTGCACAGCATGTATATCTACAGCTACACATGCCACAAATAGAAAACGTTACTGACCCAGTTAGCATCAGTTTGTGGCAAGTAGTTCTGTAGATTCACATGTGCCTGCCCTCCTCCCTGGTCGTCTGTGGTTTTTACAGATATTCTTTCCTTTGTTATCGTTAATACTTTCCTTTGCATGGTCATCTTTACTGTGTCTCTATGCTCCATCTCCAGTCTCTCCCTTCATGCTTGAAAAAACAATCCAACAATGGAGCCGATGCCCATGTGCATTACCACTAATAAGTGGGGTCACTAGGTCCTGTGACTTGTAAAGATGTCCTTCGAAGAAAAACAAGTTGTGCACGTCCGAGCCCAGCACTAGAGTGCGGAAGTATGCACAGCATGTTAGTCTACACCACTGCATACCACAAACAAATGCTTACAGGGTAAGTAACATTTTCCTTTCCTCTCGTTAATTGTGTGATGTTAATCATGCTCAGTACTTGCTTTCCAGTAACCCTGTCTCATTGTCGTTTTTTGTCTCAATCTTCCTCTAGGAAAACTTGCAGAGTTTCATGGAAGGATCTCTTCCTCTTGACACTTTTCTGGAGGCATTTCAGAGCAGTAGGCAGCTCTCTCACCTCCGCAGGACACAGCTAGAGAAGCTACAGGAGGTCCTAGAGAAAGAACCCGAGTCTCCAAGCCCAGAGCAAGCAGAACTGCAAGGACCGGAGACTCGGAACACAACTGAACATAAGCCTCCTCGGGACCAAGGTCCAACGGCACCAAGGATGTGCCAGCTCCGCTACGGACTGACGCCTGCCTTCCTTATCCCTGCTGGCGCTGTGGCACCTTTTCCTGTGCCTTCTGCCCCTCCTAACAGCAACCTTCCGCCCCTGGTATCGCTCCCGGGCCCACCCCAGGCTCCAGGGCATGGCCCTCCTTATTCAGGACACCACTTGCGTGTGATTGGACACATTCCACTTCTCAGCCCCCGGCCTTTCAGGATCCAGCAGCTTCATCACACTCAACAACAGCGACAGCAACCACCGAAGCGATAGCACGCAACACTAGAGCGAGGCTGAAGAGAGGATGAGGTCTGAGTGGGAGACAGACAACGCCGGAAACAGGAGGAGGTCTGGGAGTGAGAGGCAGTCTAGGCCAGAAAAAGAGGTCTGAGAAGCTGGCTAGGCCTGAGAGAGAAACTGAAGCTAGGCCTAAGAGTGCTCCAAAAAAGAGAGAAAGACATGCGGTCTGGCAGGGAAAACTAGACTAGGAGGAGGTCAGAGAGCTAGAGCTAAACTGGAGCTAGAAGTAGGTCTAAGTGGTACACGGGAGCTAGGTAGGCGTTTCAGAGGTAGACCTGAACTATGCTGAAACAAGGCGAAGCCTAAGATGGAGAAACAAGAATGGAATGGAATAGAAACCAGAGATGGAGATGCAGACAACACCAAAGACGAGGAGATCAGAAAAGCAAAAGGATCCAGTAAGGAAGCTTAATAAAAATGAGGGGTTAAGGGGGGATAAAAGTAGGTCTGCGAGGGAGAGAGACTACATATGCCAGGGTTAGGTCACAGTGCGGGTGTAAAATAAGAGCAGGCATCGCAGAACAGAAGAACAGGGATGGTAAAAAGAGACCGTGTCCGTGGTAGGCGATGGGCAAAGAGATATGGAACATAGTGAGGGTGTCAGTGAAATTCGGTGAGTGAGATTGCGGTAATAAGAGAAATGGGTGGCCAGTGCACGAAAGCGTGCATAAGTGAGCGCAGAGAACTGACATGATGGTCACGGACAGTTTGTGGTTTTATATTTTTTTTACACTAAGTTAAGTTTTGTAACGTCATTGATCAGATTTATGTGTAGCATGTTTTACAAATAAAACCTGTTTTTTCCTTATGTTTACTTTCACTAGCGTGACCCATGGCACAGTGGTATTGACACTAATCTCTGATCTGCAGGGACTTTGGACGTTGATCCCTGCCCTTCCTCTACGAGTAGACCTGGCATTGAGGTATTTACACTACTATTTGACACTTGGATTGGCTCTTATCAGCTGACAAGAGCCTTGGCCCCAAGTTCTGACCTGCATTTGATCTCCGACCCTTAGATCTGGTGCGCTAGTCTATAACATGCTGATGGCCTCTGGCATTGAATGATAACTTTATTGGCTAACCCAATGGCTAACCTGGTACCGTGGAGTGAAACAATTGTATGTGACTGGTGGTTGTGTCTGTGCTCATCTGTCCCTGGTAAGTGGCATTAGCATCTCTGACCCTCCAGGTAACTAGCAAAGTGGATTGGCACTAATCACTGACCCAATAGTGACCTCTAGAATTGTTTTTATTATTTCCTATTTCAGCGTCCCAGGTCATCCCATCAGCAGCGTAATTAGCTGGTAACGTTAGGCACAAAGCACGCTTCTGGTGCTCTTATTTCCCCTAATTGCAGCTGCTGACAGCAGACAGCTAAGATGTGCTTGCGGTGCCCATGCACAGGACAGGATTCATATATCCTTACTTCAGCAGATGGGCCTTTCATCCCCATCACTCTGCAGCCACTTACAGACCCAGATGCGTGTCACGCCCTACCTGCTGCAGTGAGAGAGAGGGCTCTCTGCATAATGAATTGCCCAGCACCTGTATCCTTCCATCATCCATGAAATTTTGGAGACAGCTGGACTGATTCTTCATTAACAGCAGCTGATTAATAACCAACACCATACTAAGTGAACTAGGGACAGAGGCTTCGTCCAAACAGGGCACAAAATCAGGCCCATCACCAAACTTGCCAATTCCTAAATCCGTAAGCCGGACTTCTTTTTATGTTGCGACCCGACGTGTCTGTTAATTCCCATAAAACCCCCATCACCAACTAGCTAATGCTGGTGTGTCCTGTCCCCCTTCCTCCAGACGTGTAAGCTACCCTGCTCTTAGTTGATTGGGGACTGGAGCATCTGTTGCACAGTTTGGCAGGAAGTCAAAGGTTGGTGACCGCACACGGTTCAACCCTTGCAGGCCCGCTGACTGCTTATTCCTGAACACTTCTCTGTGTTGCAGGCGAGCAGACCTCTTTGCAGTAGCCCATGGTTCTTCTGTGCCCCGTTTTCTCTACGTGCTTCTTGTTTTGTAACAAGGAATGATATCCAGTTCTTGGCTAAGTTCCTCTGCCCCCCTGGGATACTCGATGATCATGCCCAGCCTTGTTCAACCTTCTACTCCCCTTCCTCCTAAGTAGACCATACTGTAAGTGACCCTTCACCTTGGAGCCGAATACCATCTGTGTGCTGAGCCCCTAGCCGCATGGTGCTAAAGGTTCCCAAAAACACCTATGGCACATCCAGCCAGGATGAGCATGTCAAATGGTAAGGTTGGCATTTAAAGAATGGTGGGCAGCCTCCTGGTTTGGCAGAGACCTGCCTGTCCTACTGAGAGAGCTGGGATTTTTTGGGGTGACGATGCTTCCTCTGGTAGTTACCTGTCTGTCTGGGCACCACCACCTCATACAAGTGCTCAGACTCCTGTATTTTCATTCTTCCTGCTTGCAAAGAGATGAAAATACAGAAATATTTGATGACTGCAAATAGAATAGTCAGTTATACAGTCCTCAATTAATAATGAATTCCAGAAGGCAAGGACATATGGAAGAGCTTCAATGGTTAGAAAAGTGAAATGGCCACCATGTTGTGGCTGCCAGCTTGAATTATTTTTTTGTTTTTCAAAAATAGTCTTTAAATATGGTGTTTTTTCCCTGTGGTTGTGGGCCATTGCATGGCGGACCTGGAGAAGGAAAATCTGCCTTGGGGAGGCCACCCTAAACTGGTCGCATAGAATGCTTCGGTTCTTTGGCATATGGGCAGCTGCCAATGATAACAGAGCAGCGGAGCTGGCTAAGACTGCATTGGCAGTTTCATCCCTAAATAGTGAGGGACCCATGGGTTTGGTGGTGGAGAGTCCCAGTGCTTTACGGTGGGTCTCCTGCTACACCAATCCCCTACATTCTCATACAGATCTGTTCTGGCAGATCCGTCCTACAGGCACAACTGCACAGGAACGGGCTCCCGCGCAACAACCACTTTGGTGGACATATTGTGTACCCTGGCACTGCCAGCCTTTGTTTGTTTTATAGTTTTTACAAAGCAGACAAACCACCAGTGGCAGTCTAAGTATATAGGGGATAGTGAGAGGGGAGAGAAAGATTAGTTACTGGAAAAACTATCGCATCATCTGGAAAGTAGAAAAGAGTGACCAGGAGTCAAAAATTATCTTTCCACAAGAAAATCAAAATGTCGTCATATGGTGTAAAAGCCTTTCATTCTATAAATGTTTATGCCAGTCTGAAGCAGTTGACTAGCATATAGAGCTCTGTTGCGTTTTGTCAAGGGTTTTATTCAATTCTGAGAATTTGGCATGGATTCCATTGGGAAGGAGAAGACCAAATATTTTTGACAATGTGAATGGCATAATAGTCTTTATGGGCCCAAAGTAAGGACAATTCCCCCGTTGTTAGATCAGGCTTCGGGCAAGCTTTTTTTTTTTTTTTTGCAGAGCCTCTGTGATGTGCGTTTCCCTTACTGGCGCACACGTTCAAGCGGCTGTTAAGATTTGGCAGGAGCCATAATTGTAGTTAAGAAATGTATAGACATCAAACAGACCTTGCAAACCCACCATCGAGAGTAATCATCAGTTGCGGTAGCAAGCTTGAGCAGGTGCAATCAAAATTCTGCCTCTTTAGCCACTGTCCCTATAAAGAAGCAATGTTCCTCAATTTAGTGGTAAGATATTCAAAAACTGGCCTCCTAATTTGTTGAATCAAATTACAAAGTTGAAATCTAAACTGTTTATGAAGATTTCTTTACACAGTGTCAGCTTCTGTAGAGCTGTTTCTTCCGTTCAATGACGCCTTGCCGGATCACCTATTAGCAATGAAAGAAACCAAACTCCACACTAGCACTCTGTAGACGATTGAGCACCACCATCCGAGGCTAAACGTTTGTTACGTCTGCCCGCGAATATTTAGTACTCCTGATTTAGTCTGAAATTCCAGGTGTACTACAAGCATAAGTCACACCTACTCACAGGGTCGGATTGGGATCAAAATTAGGCCTGAGCACCAAATGAAAAAGTGGCCCACACTTGTGGGTAATTACTTTCCATAAAATTTTGCTTAGTTGGTATCAGGGGAGTTATTATAGTCTCTCTTAGTTTACTTTTCTCTTCCCTTCTTTTTGTCATTCTTCTTCACGTCTCACTTTTCTTTTTGTCTCCACACTGCGCACATTCCATTTTGTCCCTCCCTTTGCCATTTTGCCCCAGGATGAATGCTTCACAGTAATGTTGTCAAAAAACAATTGTTTTGAGATGTCCAAAAGTTTTCTTTTTGCTCAATTTAATTGTTAGCCGTATTTTTTATTTTTTTATTTTCTGTCACTGGAAAAGGGGGCCCCTCGCAGTTTTGGAGATGACAAGGTGGCAGCAAACACACGAGGCTCATCTGTCTGCTGCTGTAGAAAAAAGTAGAGCCTCTTAAATAGTCACCATTTGTAATCTGTCTCCTTGCACGCACAACATCCTTTCACTCCACCCCATGTAGCATTAGTGCTAGCTGTGATGCTCAAAAAGAAATAAGTTACTTACCTGTAACTGCAGTTATCCAGTATTGGTATCTTTCATAGATTCACATGCTTGAATCATTCCCCGTCGTCGAAGTGGGAGTCCCACGGTAATATAAATAAAGCAGTAATAAAAAAACTTCCATAGGCTATCATGGAGGCAACCATGCATTTAATAGCCTATCTACTTCGTTTTCTAAACAAGCATTTGCAATGCAATCGGTCTCGCCTTTGGGACCTTGTATGTATTTAGCTATGCAGGACATTAGCCTGGGTGCTGAAACATTTACTGTTCTTTAACATGGAGGGAAAGTAAGCACCAAACTGTGTGACACGCCAGTTATGGGAACACATGGAGAGAAATATTGCCTTTCAGCGGTAAATGGTATAGTCCAAAGCTCTGTTTTTAATATAAAATCAGGGCCTTCGGTGGTCATATCACTGAAAATACAAGATTTGAAAAAATATTATTGTCTACGGGTGCGCGTGGAAGACCATTTCTATGGACTGGAATCTAGAGAATGCTAAAGTGATTCTAGTATTTTACTGACCTCTGCTGGTCGTTTTCTCTCAAGAAAGTTAAATAGAGGCAGTTGCCAGAAAAATAAAAAAAAGAAAGTTCCTCAGCAGAAAGCAATTCTGGTATTTTACTGACCTCTGCTGGTCGTTTTCTATCAAGACAGTTAAATAGAGGCAGTTGAACAGAAAAACAAGTCCCTACGCGGAAGCAGACAAGTCCTAGGGCTGATCTCCAGAGCCCACGAAGTACATATACATATAAGTATATACTAAAGTATATACAGGAGGTTTCGAATGCTCGACCTAAAAAGGACCAAACCTAACTGCAACCAATCAGTAACTAGCACCCTCTAGAACCTTCCCAAGAGAAGCTGAATCCCTTAGATTTTCCAGCACAAGTGTGGATAGTAATACTGGAGTGCAAGGGGAGCCTTTCCGGGAAAGAGGGTGGGCTGCATGTGAATCTATGAAAGATACCAATACTGGATAACTGCAGTTACAGGTAAGTAACTTATTTTTTATCCAGTATTGGGGTATCTTTCATAGATTCACATGCTTGAATCAGAATAGCAAGCAGTAATGTAAAACAAATTAGCACCCTTAGTGGATGGCGGGTAGTGCCAATTATATTTCAAAATGTATTCACAAAAGGAGTGTCTTGTGAAAGTATTGGTGTAAAAGTAAATGCATATAAAGGCACTGGCATGTGAAATAAACATCTCTAATATCAGCTTAGACAAGTATACCGACCTCTATAACCAATAAAGATACAATTTCAAATGCAGATCAATATTGACAACAGAAAAGAAATCCTCTACTCAGAGGCTCACCTTACTGAATTAAATGACGTAGCACTGCCTGTCTCACGGCTGCATCAGCACGCTGTGTCGACTCCAGGCAGTAGTGCTGCATGAACGTATGTGTCGTCTTCCAAGTCGCAGCTCTGCAGATTTTTTTTTCTCAGTGGCACCCCAGCGGACATGGCAGCCGATGTAGAGACTGCTCTTGTGGAGTATGCTTTCACTGTCTTTGACAAAGGTTTGCCTGCCTTATCGTGGATCGCAGATATTTTATTGTTACCCAAATCAATGGTACTCATTTTATCAACCTCAGAAGGATGAAAGGCTGAGTGGACCCGCCGGGATTTGAACCTGTGACCATGAGGTCGAACACAGGCCCCTACAGTGGATTCATTAGTCCATTAAGCCACCAGGCCCGTCATCCTCGACTCTGGTGTCCTGATTCGACGACCCACCTGACTGCGTGTCTCTGGTTTTAAACCAGAGGTACAACAGCATCTCCTTAACCTGCCTTTTGACGGGGAGCACCTCTTTGGACTGCAGGTTGATATGCTGGAAAAAATCAAAAAGGTCACGGAGAGGTGATCGGCCCTGCAAACACCTTCTTCACTGGGGTCTTTTCAAAGGTCCAACTATAGAGTGGCTCTAAAACCACCTCCCCCGAGAAATAGACCTCCAGTCATAGGCAGCAGCATCAACAAACACCGTCACAGGTCTACTCCAGGGGAGGTTAAAAAGACAGTAATTCCAGAGGTAGAGGTGCTGCGGCTAAGTCAGCTGCCACCAATAAGCAGTGACTCCCTCTCCCCCATCCTAATTGGGGGAAGACTGCAGGGTTTTCTCGGCCGTTGGCAGGGTATGACACCTGATCAGTGGATTCTTTCCATCATCAGGCAGAGATACTGCTTAGAGCTCACCTCAACCCCACCAAACATCCTCCCCTCAGACACACCGTTTCCCAGAAACACCAGTGCCTCCTTCAGGAGGAAGTAGAGGCACCTGTTTGCCAAGGGTCCATAGATTCAGTGCCGCTCCACTACCATGGCAAGGGAGTGTACTCCTTGTACTTTCTCATCTCCAAAAAGAATGGGTCACTCAGTCTCGACCTCAGGCCCCTCAATTAATACATCCTGTCAGGGCACTTCCACATGGTGACATTTGAGGATGTCATCCCTCTACTAGAGCAAGGTGACTTCATGACTGCCCTCAACCTGAAGAATTCTAACTTCCACATCCCGATCCACGCTGCACATCGCTAGTACCTGTGGTCTGTGGTCAGCATTACCAGTTCAAAATGCTGCCTTTTGGGGGTAACCACCGCCCGCAGAGTGCTTAAGAAGTGCCCTGCCGTGGTCGCCACTCACCTCAGGATAAATTACATCCACTTCTTACCTTACTTGGACGACTGGCTGATCAAGCGTGCAACCCAACAGCAGTGTCTAGCATGCACTCAATTCACCATCAACCTGGTACACAAACTGGATTTCATAATCAACACAGGCAATTCCTGCCTCCAGCTGTTCCAGATCCAGCCCTTCTTGGGAGCATTTCTCAATTCACTCACCGGAAAAGCCTATCCCAGTCCATCACGTGTCCAAGCTTTCCAAACATTGCTCCCTCTTTTTCAGACAGATTGCCAACTAATGGTAAGGACAGTCATGTGCCTCCTTGGCATGATCGCCCCCTGCATTGCCATAGTTCCCCATGCCAGCTTACACGTGCCCGATCAGGAGTGCTTAGCTGCACAGTGGTCACAAGCGGAGGGTTGCTGGGAGGATCTGATCGGTCGTGTCTCAAACATTGGCATCAAACTTAAAGCCAAAGATCTTCTAGCCTCCTTTCTTTCTAATCGCACACAACTAGTGAGTCTCGGTGACTATAAGTCCTCTCCTTTTACCCTCCCATGTGGTGTGCCACAGGGTTCATCCTTGAGTCCGACACTCTTTAACATCTACGTGTCGGACCTGGCCAGGGTTATCAAAACCCATGGGATGTGTCTTACTTCATACGCCGACGACACACAATTGGTGCTAGCAATCCACAATGATGGAGGAGCGGTGGCGGCTAGATTCCAAAGTGGAATGCTTGCCATCAGTACCTGGATGGCCAACAACTGCCTAAAGTTGAACTCCGACAAAACGGAGGTCTTAATTTTTGGCAAACTCTATCCGGTTTGGTCTTCCATTTGGTGGCCCACCGAGTTGGGTCTACCACCTCCGCCGGTATCGAAAGTTAGAAATCTAGGTATCATGTTTGACGACAAACTAACTTTCACATCTCATGCCAATGCAATCATCTCGTCATCCTTTTACACATTAAGGATGATAAAAAAACTCTTACCCTTTCTTCCACCCAACGCCGGAAGAACCCATATCAGCACTCTAGTAATGTCCAAAATCGATTACTGTAATGGCCTTTTTCTTAACGCCCCGAAAAAGACCACCAACCGACTGCAGATGGTACAGAACTCGGCTGCTAGAATCATAACCAGCATCCCCAAATACCGACCAATTGCATCAACAATTCGAAAACTGCATTGGCTACCAATAACAAGCCGAATCAAATTTAAAGCTCTTTGCATTGCCTTCAAGGCCATCCATAAAACTGGACCAGACTTCCTGAAGAAGGCCTTGTGTGGGTATATTCCCAATAGAACCTTGCGCTCATCAACGGCCAACCTACTCACGATTCCTCGAACGAAAAGAGTCTCTTGGGGTGATAGAAGATTCACTGTCGCCACCGCCAAATTATGGAACACCCTTCCTCTGCATATCAAATCCTGCCCAACTTTATTTGCCTTTAAGAAGCTCATAAAGACGTGGCTTTTCAATCACTAGGCACCCCACCTTTGGACCCATCCTCTACACAGTCCGCAGCGCCGAGACACCCAAGGGTATTTGTGCGCTCTACAAATTGCTTAAATAAATAAATAAATCTATTGATGATCTGGGGCCCCACTCACTGGGGCCACTCTGCAATGGTGGAGCAACACCAATCTGTTGCAAAGCAGCCTCATTCTCAGCCCAGTCCAGCAGGTGACAATCCCAACCGACATTTCACTCACCGGGTGGGGCGGGGGGGAGGGAAACACTTAACCTGACTGTGCAAGGCATGTGGACACCCCATCAAAGGGGTTTCTGCATCAAGTACCTTGAACTACTGCCCGTTCAGCTAGCACTTAAGTTGTTCCTCATTCATATTCAGCACACACTGATTCTCATTCCCACAGACACCATGACTGCCATGTGCTACCTACAGAAGCAGGGAGGAACTTACCACAGTTGTCTGCTTTGGCTCAGGGCATTTTGCTGTGGGCAGTCTCTCACAAAGTCAATCTGCTAGCAGAATATCTCCCAGGAGTGAACAATGACCTTGCAGACCTGCTTAGCAGGATGCAGCGACAGGCCCATGAGTGGGAACTCAATCTGCAAGTCCCCCTCTCTTTCATTCGTTGTTGGGGATTCCCTGACGTAGACCTCTTTGCCACCACTGAAAATTCAAAATGCCCAAGCTTCGCCTCTAGGTATCCACACCCACAGTCCATAGGCAAGGCACTATAATTGATTGGTCAGGGATATTTGCCTATGCTTTTCTGCCTGTCACACTTCTTCCGTTCATGGTTCTGTGGCTTCGGCAAACATCGCTCTCTCATATCCTGATGGCACATACTTGGGCCGGACAGACCTGGTTTACTACACTACTTTACTCGACCTCTCCCTGGTGCCTCACAAGAAGCGTCCCAACGGACCAGACTTTCTCATGCAGAGCCACAGCACACTCGGGCACCCAAACCCCAAGCAGCGAAATCTTGCAATTTGGCTCCTGAGGTCTTAGAATTTGGCCCCTCAACTTACCTCAACAGTGTATAACATCCTCAAGGAAGCGCACAGGCCTAAAACAAGAACCTACTATGCAGATAATAAATGTTAAAGGTTTGAACCCTACTGCACTCCCAGGCACATCAACCCTCTCAGGGCGGCAGTCCAAGATATTGTTTATTTGCTTTACCTACAAAAGAAAGGCCTTTCTAATACCTCTGTTACACTTCGCTTGGCTGCCGTTGCTACCTACCTTCAGAACAGGAAAAACACTTCACTCTTTAGAGTTTCATTCATTACGTTTGTCATGGAGGGACTGAAAAGAGTAATTCCACCCAGGGTGCTACCTGTCCCGTGTGGCACCTCAACATAGTTCTCACCAGACTTATGGGCCCTCCTTTCGAACCATTTCACTCAAGCCCTTTGCATTATTTTTCCTGGAAGGTGGCCTTCTTCGTGGTCATCACCTCCCTCAGGCATGTCAGTGAACTTCAGACCGAAACCCTACAAGAACCCTTCTTCCAAGTTCATGCAGATAGAGTTGTCCTTAGGACAACCCCCAAATTTCTCCCCAAGTTGGTCTCTTTTTTCCACCGCAATCAAACTATAGAACTCTTAGTGTTCTTACCGTATCAAAAGTCGGTGGTGGAGAGGTCTCTTCACATATTAGATGTCAGGAGGGCCCTCATGTATTACATTGACCCAGCAAAATATTTCCGTAAGGCACAACAACTTTGTCTTAATTCAATTCAATATCACTTTATTTGAATGTAATAATATCCATTAAAGAGTCATAAAAAGGTAAATCATTCATTATAAAACATTTTGCTCTCTTTCTCATTACATTTGTAGATGTCGGAAACTACATATATTGGCCATTTCTCAGCTTAAAGTAGAGATACCTCTAATTAAAAGGAGCAGAAAGTGCGCTGCATTAATACCTATTGCATTTTGTAATACAGGTAAAAGCTCTACCAAATCAAGGGCTATTAATAAAAACACTTAAAAATATGGTGTTATACAATATTCTTCATTGCGCATGCTTCTATATCAAAGCTTCTAAATGTGAAATACTTTTCCTTCTAACAATGCAGATATAATGAATGAGGAGACCGAAAAACAAATATCCACATTTTCTAGTGTGCATAGATACTTAAAAGCTTCCTGAAAATAAATGTATTTGCCAGTTTTAAAAATTGGTATTAAATATTGTCTTCTCAGATCCTTATAGAATTTACAAAACAGGACAAAGTGCATCGTGCTTTGATTGGATTTGCCATCGCATGGGCATATAGGTAATATCCGGGCCCAGCTGTACAGGCAGGGCATTCTGCTGCGCTGCAGTCCAGGAGGAAGTAAATTGCAGTGCTAATTACGTATGATTATACCAAATAGGCCAGTGGTGGAGTGGACATGCAGTAGATTGTTACCAATAGGTGGTAATTGCAGAGCGATAGAAAGGGACATTGATGCTTTCATGACCATATAATCTTTAGCATGTTGCAGAGGAAATCACCTTTCTGATAGAAGCCAAGGAGTTAATGAGTGTTGACAGTCTAACTGAAAACAAATCACCTCTAGAGGGCAATTGAATAATTAATTCTCTGAGCATGTGGTAGGAAAAAGATGGAATTGTACGTTGTCTTTGCATGTATTGCTGCTTTCTATATGAATCCGGATAGTTTACGGTACCAGTCGCAGTACCTCCTGCATTGCCAAACTCGCCTCTTTTCTTCTTGTGTATCATATACTCTCTGTGTATCTTTGTTGGAAAGTGGCTTATTAGCAGTAGTAAATATATATTTACCACTGTCAATAAGGCCACTAACGTGGTCTAAGACTCAGAAGAGGTCTCAGAAAATTATTCCCATTCTCAACCCTTGGTAGCTTGGCTGCGAGCAGGCAGGCTTAACTACAGAGACAGGTATGTAAAGCATTTAAAAACACCAATTCCGTAACCAATTAAGACACAACACACAATAAAAATCCAACACCAATTTATTAAAATAGGAAGTATTTTTATCTTTAAAATGACACCAAAACTAAAAATATCCAATTTAGGGAACCAGAGATGATTTTTTAAAGAATACACACTTTCTAGCGCTTAGTCACCTTATTGAGTTTTTTCCCCAAAGTTGCTCCAAACTTTTCCAAACTTCTGGAACTTCTTCCTGAAGTTCCTCTTGAAGGTCCAAAGGGTCCAAAACACAATCCAAGGGTCTGGAAGCTCCAAGATGGTTAGGGAAAGTTTTGGACCACAATGCAGCATGCCAAAACCCTTAAAAGTCCACTGGATGCACTCGAGGCAGGGTACTCTTGGTGGAGTTGACCCAGGTGAGCTCTGTTAACCTGTAGCTTGCAGGGAGCCAACTCTTTATTCCTCTTGAAACAAGGTACATCCAAAAGGCTGTAGTTCCAGATAATGCAGCAGGCACAGTCAGTCAGAATGCAGGACCTGATGGTGAAAATCAAGTTTCCAGCTTTGGTGTCCACTCTTTATTCCTCTTGAAGCAAGGTACATCCAAAGGGCTGTAATTCCAGATAATGTAGCAGGCGCAGTCAGTCAGAATGCAGGGTCTGATGGTGCAAATCAAGTTTCCAGCTTAGCAATCCTTCTTTATCTCCGTTTCAAGCAGCAGAGCTGAGAGGCTCTGCCCCTCTCAGATACTTATTCAGTGTTCTCTGGGTCAAGTAGGAGGGCACTCCTGTCCAATGAGGTGCAGGGCAACACTCCAGAGCATGACCATTTCCTCCAAAGTGTGGCACAATGGTCTCCCAGAAAACACGAATTCTCCAAAATTCAATATGGCTGAAGTCTTAGCAGAGAGGCGAGAGCTGGCTAAACCAACTTCCAGGATGGCTCATCTCCATAGTCTCCCTCCCCCTGGCATCTGCACATTCCTTCCTTAAGCCTGCCATCTGGCTTTGTTCAGGGGTGGGCATAGATGGCCCTGGTTTTTTCTGCCTCTCCCCCTGTGCCTTTGAAGCTCATGGTTTACGACCCCTCCCCCTTGCTCTGACATTCCTATGCAGCAGAACCCTCTCCTCTCAGAGTGGCTCTTCTCCCCAGGTGCCACTTATCACTTTATCAAAGCCGCCTGGCTAATCCACTTAACTCTGACCAATCGGAGCATACCACTAGAAGGATGAATTTTGGCTTACAGACAAGAAAGTCTTATAACTTATTTTCTGTACATTCAACAACAGCATGTTGTTGGATTTATCAATACTGTTCTCCTGAGTCTTTGAATGATATTTTCTGCAAAGCCTAACGTTAGTTATTAATTAATAACTGAATGCCATGCCATGCTGGGGATCTGCAATGGGGAAATTGAACTGGGCAATTTCTCGAACACCAGGGCTTATAAAACATCTTGTATAAGGACCATGCCTATATCTACACGACCCCCACCCCTGGAACACCTAGGGAAGACTTTAGGGGTTCTGAATATGTAAAAATATTGAGGATCCTCACTCCACAGTGCTCCTAGCACAAAAGTCGATTTTGGGAAGCACTTTACTACAATGAGGGAAGTGAAATGTGCAATTTCACTATCCCCATGGCATATAAAACCTATTTTATAAGGGTCCTCCTTTTAAGTACCTGACCCCACCCCCACCCCTGGGACACCTAAGGGAGACCCTGTGGGTACCTAATATGCCATAATATTGTAGTTACTTAATTTAACACCAAAGTCGAGTTTGAGCACAATTTACATTTTAAAAGCAGTTCTACAACACAGGACTGCTTTTAAACTGACCTCAGGCTTCAGCAGTGCACGCATGCAAGTGCAGAAAGGGCTGCTGGACTCTAAACTGCCATGCCCTACTATATACTAGGGACTGATAGGAAGTTTTGATCCCTCTGCCCTATTATGTACTAGGGCCTTATAGGGGAGGTCATGCCAATCATAGGGGTACCCTAACACATAGTGTAACCTATTGTATGTAGGTGTTTTCACTGTATTCTAAGTGTGTTTTCAGCATAGCACTGGCCCTGGGCCTGGTTAGTCAGAGCCCAGGAACAGTCAAAGTCAGTTACCACCAGTACCAGTCAGCAAAAAATGGGGGTGCCCAGGGAACAGGATGACTTTGCAACAGTCTTCCATTGGGTTTCTCCATCAGTACACCCGCTCAGTTTACTCAGGCCATTTCCAGTATTAGAATCCGCAAACTCTCTTTTACTTTCGCGGGGAAACCCAACACTTTGATTTGGGTCTTGTGGATCAGTAGGCCAGTGTACCCTACCAGCGATCTGTGTTTGGCCCCTTGGTCACAGCATTGAATACTGGTGGCCGTTAACTCTGCTGACGTTGATAAAATAATTTCTATTGATTTGGGTAACAATTCATATCTGACTCTGCAAATAGCTCCAAGAAACTCCTTTGCAGTGAATGCTTCACTCTCCAAATACACATTTCCCTCCATCTCACAACTTTGCTCCAATTTCATGGAGTGCAAAGAACTGAACTGACTGACGAACAGCCCACTTCCTATTTTCGTCTGTCATTACACTATCAAAGTTCAAAGATGGGGGGGACTGGGAGAAAATTCAGAAAAGGTCCTGTACCTATGCTCCTAGAACAATCATATTAAACAAAGTGGTATCAGTTCCTAAGACAGAAAAGAGAAACAGAAAAAGGGGATTCTACCACCAATTATGGTAGTAAATAATGCGTAATTGTCTCCAAGAATCGGTTGAGTGTGCTTGAAGTGGGAATAGACCTCCTGTGAAATTTTGTGCCCTCACACACCTTTACAGATGTACAGCATCATCATCGGGCAATGCTCCTCGTGAGGGTGGCGCTGCAGTCCTTCACGGGCCCTACAAGAGGGCTCTTTTTGGAGATCTTTTAAGGAGATGCCGCAGTTGTGCATGTGGGTGTGTGGGCCAAGTGAATCAGTGCAAGTGAAGTTAAAATAACCTCTCGGTACCCAGGTAAATTTAATGTTGGGTCCCACAGGTAGATTAAAAAGTGATAGTGGTTTGGAGACTTTCCTTTAACAAAATTAAGGGAGGGACCGGTGTATTCCCACCGCTCTCAAACCATACAAATTGTGTTGTGTGTTTTAAAGTGAATAATGGTCGACATGTTTCACGCAACCTGTTGGTTCCTAATGAATCCCTGTGCGCTTCATCAGGACCGTGTGTATGAAATAATAGAATGGGACTCAGGGAAAGACACCCTATAATCCCACTTTACTTATCATTAAGTCAGGTAAGACGTCTCTGCGTCCGAGACACGTATTATTCGTGTTTCTCAAAAACCCAAACCTGGTGGAGACAAAAAGGGAAGAAATGGGAAGAAGGCAAATTAAATAGTTACTGAGCTTAATGAACTTATTTCAAACAGCTCTACAATAATCATTCATAGGGGCAAAGGTCCCTCTTCATAACAGGGTCCACTATTATGGTGTCCTTACTAATGCAAGATGCACGTTTGTGCACATTGAATAAAACTAAATGTGCTCAGATGAGCTCCTCTTGAGCTACCTGAAGACATAAAATGTAATACTAGGCTACATACACCTAAGAGGCTAAGTAGGCAAAAAGGGGAAAAGAGAGTATGGAAAGGCAATATTCGCATGTCCTCCTATGGTGAACAGGAGGAAGTCGTATAATAATCAAACCAATAGGTACTAGTCCTGTGACTGCTATCATAAGTGTCAGGACGGTGGTGTTTACTGCCTCTCAGCGAGTCGGTACAGCGACTATGACAGAGCTGTAGGTAAAGTTCGAATGTAGTCTTGAATTAGCAGTTAGTACCACATTGCCTGGTTAAAGAAAACAAATGTTCAGTCTGGAATCAGATAAAACACTTATAATTAATGGCAGCAGGTTGTATGCATACTTAGATACTGTTCATAGGAGTAGTAACACACCTGAGACTAAATATGTAAGAATCGACAAAGAAAGTGCAGAAATAAACAACCGCTTAATGTTCGCATCTCTATCTACATCACTTATCAATGTGTAAACACTACTCATAATGTGTAGCAGATTGAGGTCTACCAGATATAGTCATAATAAATATTCAAAGAGCAAAAACAGGGCACTAGTATTCATACCCTCCCCACGCTGTAGAAGGGCCTCGACGGCGAAAGGTCGGGCAGTCGAGTAGAGCAAGCTGTATATAAAAGAAAAGAAACAGGGGAAAGGATTGATAAATCCTCCAGATAAGTCCGCCACCGCCTATGCGATGTGCTTGAACTATCTCGTGTCCGGTACTGGCAGCGGTAGGAACTCACCGTCTCTCCCTCGAGTCAGAGCCTAGTAACCTATCGCCCGATCAGGTTTCGCCGGTGAATGTTGTTGAAGACGCCGGGTAAATATAGGCGTCTTCTTCCGGAAAAATGAAGGGAAAATAGGCGTGTCATCACGTGTCTGGTGGAGACGCGATGACATCACTGATGTAAAAACATCACCTAGTGTTGTAAGATGGTAAAGCAGATGCCATCTTGGAAGGTGCAATGGTAACACGAGTAACTCAGCCGAGGGCTGTAGTCATAGTGCAGATATGAAGTATAATGACTTTATTTACAAAAATTAATAAAATTAATAAAAAGTTACCCTCAAATGTACGTTTTGCAATCAATATGTTCTGTAATAAGTGTGAAATCAGTCTCAGCTGTATAACGGTGGATTAGTACAGACATACTTGTAATCTCAGAATCTCGATGAGTATTGCTTTTGATAACTATGAATTCTGATCATTTTCAGTCTCTTCAAACATTTTTCGTGAAGGTTGTATGTTCTTACTGGCATAAGCGATGGTATAATAAAGGTTGCCATACACTGTATATTTTGCGCACTATGCGGTCATTCTGTTGTGGGACGGTGAGTGTGCAGTGGTAACATATCATTAACGTTCTCAACGGTATTCCTTATTGTTAAAAATGCCCTATTATTAGAATTATTAAGGGCCGGAGGTCCTCTCAGTACCAGTTGAGTAACGTAGGTCTGGTTGGCTAGTGGTGATTAAGAAACTAGTTCCACCCATGGAATGTCATCATTCAATCCCACTACACTACTCTGGAGTCTAAATACCCATCGTTGTTCCGGTCTAAATAGTGCAGAGGTAGTCCAGTTAGGGTTAGAGTCAATTATAGTCCACCTCAAGCTTTCTGGTGTATGAACACCAACAAAAGAGATAGATCTGGGGATGACAAGGACATGGCAGCAAAAGCGTCATACCAATTGTAACACAAAGAATTGCGTTTATTTACTGACATGCCCATGCACATTGAAGTACGTGGGTATGACCATAAGACCAGTGAAGGTCCGAATTGGGGAACATAAAAGTACCATCCGGTGTAGAAAAACATTGACGAAACTGCAGACTCGCTGTCTAGAGAAAAATCATACACCAGAAAGCTTGAGGTGGACTATAATTGACTCTAACCCTAACTGGACTACCTCTGCACTATTTAGACCGGAACAACGATGGGTATTTAGACTCCAGAGTAGTGTAGTGGGATTGAATGATGACATTCCATGGGTGGAACTAGTTTCTTAATCACCACTAGCCAACCAGACCTACGTTACTCAACTGGTACTGAGAGGACCTCCGGCCCTTAATAATTCTAATAATAGGGCATTTTTAACAATAAGGAATACCGTTGAGAACGTTAATGATATGTTACCACTGCACACTCACCGTCCCACAACAGAATGACCGCATAGTGCGCTAAATATACAGTGTATGGCAACCTTTATTATACCATCGCTTATGCCAGTAAGAACATACAACCTTCACGAAAAATGTTTGAAGAGACTGAAAATGATCAGAATTCATAGTTATCAAAAGCAATACTCATCGAGATTCTGAGATTACAAGTATGTCTGTACTAATCCACCGTTATACAGCTGAGACTGATTTCACACTTATTACAGAACATATTGATTGCAAAACGTACATTTGAGGGTAACTTTTTATTAATTTTATTAATTTTTGTAAATAAAGTCATTATACTTCATATCTGCACTATGACTACAGCCCTCGGCTGAGTTACTCGTGTTACCATTGCACCTTCCAAGATGGCATCTGCTTTACCATCTTACAACACTAGGTGATGTTTTTACATCAGTGATGTCATCGCGTCTCCACCAGACACGTGATGACACGCCTATTTTCCCTTCATTTTTCCGGAAGAAGACGCCTATATTTACCCGGCGTCTTCAACAACATTCACCGGCGAAACCTGATCGGGCGATAGGTTACTAGGCTCTGACTCGAGGGAGAGACGGTGAGTTCCTACCGCTGCCAGTACCGGACACGAGATAGTTCAAGCACATCGCATAGGCGGTGGCGGACTTATCTGGAGGGGATTTATCAATCCTTTCCCCCTGTTTCTTTTCTTTTATATACAGCTTGCTCTACTCGACTGCCCGACCTTTCGCCGTCGAGGCCCTTCTACAGCGTGGGGAGGGTATGAATACTAGTGCCCTGTTTTTGCTCTTTGAATATTTATTATGACTATATCTGGTAGACCTCAATCTGCTACACATTATGAGTAGTGTTTACACATTGATAAGTGATGTAGATAGAGATGCGAACATTAAGCGGTTGTTTATTTCTGCACTTTCTTTGTCGATTCTTACATATTTAGTCTCAGGTGTGTTACTACTCCTATGAACAGTATCTAAGTATGCATACAACCTGCTGCCATTAATTATAAGTGTTTTATCTGATTCCAGACTGAACATTTGTTTTCTTTAACCAGGCAATGTGGTACTAACTGCTAATTCAAGACTACATTCGAACTTTACCTACAGCTCTGTCATAGTCGCTGTACCGACTCGCTGAGAGGCAGTAAACACCACCGTCCTGACACTTATGATAGCAGTCACAGGACTAGTACCTATTGGTTTGATTATTATACGACTTCCTCCTGTTCACCATAGGAGGACATGCGAATATTGCCTTTCCATACTCTCTTTTCCCCTTTTTTGCCTACTTAGCCTCTTAGGTGTATGTAGCCTAGTATTACATTTTATGTCTTCAGGTAGCTCAAGAGGAGCTCATCTGAGCACATTTAGTTTTATTCAATGTGCACAAACGTGCATCTTGCATTAGTAAGGACACCATAATAGTGGACCCTGTTATGAAGAGGGACCTTTGCCCCTATGAATGATTATTGTAGAGCTGTTTGAAATAAGTTCATTAAGCTCAGTAACTATTTAATTTGCCTTCTTCCCATTTCTTCCCTTTTTGTCTCCACCAGGTTTGGGTTTTTGAGAAACACGAATAATACGTGTCTCGGACGCAGAGACGTCTTACCTGACTTAATGATAAGTAAAGTGGGATTATAGGGTGTCTTTCCCTGAGTCCCATTCTATTATTTCATACACACGGTCCTGATGAAGCGCACAGGGATTCATTAGGAACCAACAGGTTGCGCGAAACATGTCGACCATTATTCACTTTAAAACACACAACACAATTTGTATGGTTTGAGAGCGGTGGGAATACACCGGTCCCTCCCTTAATTTTGTTAAAGGAAAGTCTCCAAACCACTATCACTTTTTAATCTACCTGTGGGACCCAACATTAAATTTACCTGGGTACCGAGAGGTTATTTTAACTTCACTTGCACTGATTCACTTGGCCCACACACCCACATGCACAACTGCGGCATCTCCTTAAAAGATCTCCAAAAAAGAGCCCTCTTGTAGGGCCCGTGAAGGACTGCAGCGCCACCCTCACGAGGAGCATTGCCCGATGATGATGCTGTACATCTGTAAAGGTGTGTGAGGGCACAAAATTTCACAGGAGGTCTATTCCCACTTCAAGCACACTCAACCGATTCTTGGAGACAATTACGCATTATTTACTACCATAATTGGTGGTAGAATCCCCTTTTTCTGTTTCTCTTTTCTGTCTTAGGAACTGATACCACTTTGTTTAATATTACACTATCACAGCCACAAATGTTGAAGCAAAAACTACTGGCCGAAGAAAGTCTGTCAGTCTTATCAATTGGGAGAGGTTTGGTTGAGGCTGCCAGTACACTATCATCTTCTAGGTGCAGGCCTCCACTTGGCACCCCAAAAAGCTACGGGCTCACAGGACATGTCAGTGGTGGGAGCAGGCCCCATTGACTCAAGGGGCAGTGACACTTGTCAAGCTACTTCCATTGCTTCCCAGCTTTCTCCTGCACTGGCCAACTATATTTCTGGGTGCACTAACTTTGTGCTTGGAATCCAACGGGAGCCATTCACACTTCTATCTATCACTTCCTCTAACAATGTCCTCATACACCAGAATACGAGGATCCGTGGGAAAAGTGGGAAATGGTAAAGAGAAAGGCATAGGAATATATCTAAAGGCAGAGAAATGGCTTTAGTGACTTGACATATATGTTCTGTGTTTAACTGTTATAGTGAATCATTCAACTCTGCCTGTACTTTGTGGAATTTGTAATTCCTGAAATCTAAACATACAAAGAATGGATACCTTAATTATATGTTCACTAATGCATCTCCCTAACGACTTGAATAACTATCTCACGCTTCATCAATTATTGGCAGCAGTGGCTGATATTATCAGTCCATCGGTCAATTCAATTTTAAATACTCCAATTAGGACGGCCACATTTCCAAGTTGATGGAAGCAGGCAAAGATTCTCCCACTGATTTAAAAAAAAAAAAAAAAAGCCGGGAGCTGATCCGGCTCTTCCTGTCAACTATAGACCGATATCTCTTCTGCCAGCCTTATCAAAAAGTTTGGCGAAACAGGTGAATAAGCAGCTGTCTTGCTATGTGGAAGCAAACAATCTACTTCACCCCAGTCAGTCAGGCTTTAGAGCTAAACACAGTACAGAGACTGCTCTGATAGAAGTGTCAGAACACATTAGAGGAACTTTGGATGTAGGAGGCGCAGCGATTTTGATTGTGTTGGATTTATCAGCAGCATTCAATACGGTCCCCCATTCGATGCTGCTGGATCGTCTCCAGGCTATTGGAGTAACAGGACAGGCATTTGACTGGCTATTGTCTTTTCTAGCTAAGAGTAGCCAGCAAGTTTGGATACCTCCTTACACTGCCACCCCTCAGGACATGCTGGTGGGAGTCCTTCAGGGGTCTCCTCTGAGTCCCACTCTCTTCAATGTATATCTTACCCCTCTGGCGCAAATTGCTAAAGTGATCGCCTATGCGAATGATACACAACTGCTCTTTACCTGGGACAAAGGTACTGAGTTAGAGGGTGACCAGATTAACATCTGCCTCACTGCCGTTTTCCAGTGGCTAGCAACTGCTCAACTTAAATGTAATGAAGAGAAAACTGAAATTCTCTTCTTTGGAAAGACTCCACTGGGTCTCTGGCAAAACCTTTGGCCAGATGATGCATCCCCTCCTGGATCCCAAAAAGATGTAGTGAAAAATCTGGGTATTAAATTTGATAGCAAAACCAAAGGGGATGATGGACGGAGTGTTGAACTTTGCAAGCACTCACCCCCAGTCAACTGATCTGGGTTTAATCCATCATCATTCTTTAGCTCACTCCGCCACCCCAGTTCAGACATGGCCATATGCAAATCAGTCTGACCCTGTGCCTCATGGGAACAGTCCAGCCCGTACTGCCAAGCCATGTCTTCCCTGGACCGGAAACAAGCATCCTGAGACTGGTTTCTGGCTTACAGCCGTCATCAGCCAGGCTATCTTGAATCCAGTGGCAAAGTGAGCAAGGGACCCACGTCTGGGCATACCCTGCCAACTTAGGGTGAACATAGCAAAACCAAAGGGGATGATGGACGGAGTGTTGAACATTGCAAGCACTCACCCCCAGTCAACTGATCTGGGTTTAATCCATCATCATATGGCCATGTCTGAACTGGGGTGGCGGAGTGAGCTAAAGAATGATGATGGATTAAACCCAGATAAATTGACTGGGGGTGAGTACTTGCAATGTTCAACACTCCGTCCATCATCCCCTTTGGTTTTGCTATTAAATTTGATGACAGATTGTCTTTTAGGCTTCAAGTAAAGGGGTTAGTAGGGACCTGTTTCGGGATTTTGAGGGCCAAGACATTTTTGCCTCTCCTGTCCTTTTCAGCAAAGAAAATGGTCATTCAGGTGCTGATCACATCTAGGATTGATAATAGCAATGCCCTGTACCTTGGTCTACCTGAATATTTGATGGACAGGCTCCAGGTAATCCAGAATGCGGCGGCACGACTTCTGGGAAATGTGCCTATGAGAACACATATCTCGCCACATCTGCTGGCACTTCACTGGTTGCCCATTAGGGAAAGAGTCGAATTCAAGACTCTGGTACTAGTGCATGACGCCTTACATCAAGTTGGCCCCGCTTATCTTAGAACCAGGTTTGGTTTTTACAATCCTACAAGACAGTTATGGTCTGCCAATAAATGTTTGGTGGCGGTCCCCAAGATACGATGTACAAGAACAGGCGGAAGCTCCCTGATGTTTCTTGGGTCTGCAGCCTGGAACAGGCTCCCTTTGGAACTTTGTGCATTGAGGGACCGGTGTTATTCAAGAAAAAACTTAAGACATGGCTATTTAGACCAGTTTAAGCCTCCTAGGTTCTGTTTTTAGCAGGCGTCGTGCCAGGATACTGCTTGGAGTAGATGTGCGTGTTACAAAATGCAATCATCATCATCACTTTGTACTTTCTGTGGAAGGTGAGTTTCAGTTTCTACTATACTTTTTTAGTGCTGCAAGGTAATCAACAATGTTAACATCCTGCTGATCCCTAGTTTTAGCAGTATGTAAACATACTAAAACTGTAATACCTTTTACCTTAGCATGAACAATGTTGTTCAGACTAAGAATCCTTCCTGTTCCTTCACAGGATAGCCTTTAGTAAATTGAACAACTTCCAGCCTTGGAGTAAATGTAAATGTTCAAAAACATAATTCAGAGTTTGTTTCCACCAACAACCAGATTTTCTGAGACACTTCTCTGTATTCTCCCATGTCCTTCTATACAAATGCATAGGAAAACAAATGGGTCTCGGTAGGGAAATCCAAGATCCACATAGCAAGGTCGCTGAACCAACATTTGATCACGATTGGCTGGCAAAGATGCTATGTGCCACAAGGGAAGTTCTACCGAAATATCCAAGATGGCTGCCATCTCTCTCAGATTATGTGAGAGTCCATGGCTGCTCGGAATTGTAGTTTGTCAGTGTGATATTGTGTAGTGTGTTCTCCGTGCACATGAGCCATCGGCAAACAGTGTAGTAGAGGCTACCATCCTTTCCTTCCCTGAAAGAAACTTGGTGTGAGTGGGTTTGGAGTATAGTTCCCTTGGATTCGTCCACTTCCCAGCCGTAAGCAATACCTCAAGCCCCGTTTCCTGACACTGCACCCCTCGAGCCCTGTGGGCTCATCTGTGCACCTGGTTAAGCCGCAGTCTGCCTGGTTGGCCCCAGGAATCTCCCATGGGTCTGCGTGCCCTTTGACTATCTGGAGTGCTGCAAGGCCTGCAACCTTCAGCTCTGCGCTTCACTTTTGGCTGACTCAAGTGAGCATGCTCTGAAGAGGGTTTCATGTCATGTGCTGCCAGCAAGAATCACTCAAAAGAACAAAGCATACAAACCGCTTCCAAAGCCAGTCCACCTCCCCTTAGTTGGTCTCCCAGTCCACCATGCTTCCTGCTCCCACGTGGAGGAAAAAGGGTGGCGCTCTAGCCAGGCCTGTGAACACGTGGCCATCTTGGGCTCGGTTACCTCCGCACTCCAGGTTTTTTTTTCTTCTTTGTTTTACCAATGCATCCATCACCCACATCTTTCCATTACACTGCTCCTATCCCATCCCTACCTCCCCATTGGAAAAACATTATCTTCCAATTGGACTGCGGCAAAGCAGCCTAGTGTTCTATGGCCAGTGTACTCACCCAAGGAAGACAGAAAGCAATACCGATTTCAAAGCTTGTCCCATGTGTACAAATAGTGTGCATGCGTGGACTGTCGCGCATCTGTCGCAACTGTAGCACCAAAACAAGTTCTAAGAGCTTTAAGAATGGTGTTCATTATTGTCCATTGGTCTGGCTTTCTGTTGTAGGTATTTGAAAATCCAGGATATACCATCAAGGCTCAAACAATGTCAGATTAGATGCGAGGATCGACTGGTACTAGTCTGAACCACCATAAACTGCTATATTGACTTCTGCAAGTGGTCATTATACTATGTCTGCCAAAACCTGGCATCTCCAAGGGGCTCAGAATGCTTCAGCTAGATTGTAGAAAGTGAAATGTTTTAGGAGATGCAGCCCTTGTTTTAGTCTTTCAACTGGTGCACTGGAACTTATATACTTAGAATGTGACTGGAAAAATCTGAAAGTGGCATATTTCATAGGCAAAAACCAGGGTTAGATTATCTACTGCCACCGTGTGTGGGGAAACCTGTGGCCTCCGAAGTTTTACCATGGCAAGACCCAACTTACTTTTTACTTTGTGGTTTTGGACTGCCCCCATCCAACCCCACAAGCACGTTGTTCTGCCACCAATCCGGGCCCTGAGAGCACAGCTATTTTTTCTTTCTGGTGCCACTTGTGATGAGTTTCAAATTTGTCAGTCTGATCAGGAGACAGGATGACCTCATGAGAGTTAAGAAGCTTGCCAGTTTACTGATCGCCAGGCCTCAAGTACAAAAGCACTGCGCCTCTGCAGCAACAACATAAACCAGCACCTCGCTGATCTCCAGGTCTCGGCGGTCCACAGGACTCCATGCTTCAGTCGACCCAGGGACACACCTATTGTTCGCTTCATGGTGAAGTTGGGCACACAATTGTGGTCAATCAGTGAGAGGAGGAGGCCAACCCAACCTCTTGGGAAGCAGCAGAGACCTTCAATAATGTCATAAAACCTGGGTTCCCCCATGATAAGCACAGTTCAGCTCAGCTTAATCTGTTCGTCTGTGATTGTGTGACAGTCAGTGTTTGTGGTGATGTGGGGACATTATCACACTGTGTCATTCTAACATGAGATGTCTGGCACTATGTAGGACTGTAATCCTGCAGGAGACTGCTGCTCCAGCTGTTTCACAATTATGGGACTTGGATTATGGAACTCACTCCACCGGTATCTTCACTAAACAAATCAGCTGGTCTTCAAAAATACATGAAAACACACATTCTTTCTTAAACCTCTTCGTAGGTTAGGAAGCGTCTAGTGGTGTTTCAGTTTGTGAAACAAGTGTCTGTTCATTCCTACAACGCACGTTCCTTAATTGGCACAAACATTGTCACAAACCTTGCTGCCCTAACTTCTCTGCAGATTTTGCATGTGAGCCAAAGTTGGATGTACTTAGCCATTGTCTTGCACACAGACTTCTGCTGCCATGGCTATCGGGTACCTCGACCTTCTGGCGTCCTTGGTTTTTCTTCCCAAAGTATTTTGCTACCATGGCACCTTACTGTATATAGAAAAACTGTAGTTATTGTAGACTGGCAGGCAGAACCCAGAGGAAGGGTCTTGGCCTGGAGGCCATCTGATACTAGTGGACAGGGATCACTTCCTGGGAGAAACAAAGTACGGATAAAGGGAAATCACTTCGAGGCAGGATAGTGATAGGTGTTCATGGTCCCCACCCGCAGAAGAAAAAGTACCAGAGAGGAATGTGTTGTAAATTTAATAAAGACAAAGCATTGGTACCTGGCTTCCTGAGATCTGTTCTGCTCTTGTTTGCATGCTGTGTTTATCTAACTGCACACACACCGAATCTGCCATCTTGGAAAAGGGGACCACTTACCCTTATTCAAGATGCAGAGATGCATTTTTTAAGACGTGCACTGGGCGCTGATATATTTGTAGAGATGGGGTGCCCACACACATAAAAGGAGCGGTGCCCATCTTAAGGTGGGTGGGGGGGGAGAGGGGAGATCAACCGGATATAGAAATGATTCCTTAAACACAAGGCATAGCTCAATCATAGAAATAGATGGAGACAAATGCAAATCTGCACAATTCTCAATTAAATTTCGAAATTGAAGAAAATAGATGAACCAGCAAGAGAAATTACATAAGGCATAGTGTCTTTTGTCAATATTGCAAATACCAAAACAACACTGATTATTGTGAAGTCACACAGCACAGTAAACAAAATGTAGAGAGATGGTGCCCCTCACTATGATGCAGTGGTTTTTCTAAATCCCCCTACACTATTTGAAACGACAAAAAGATACACGCAAGGTCCATGGTGGGCAGATTAGATTGAAATGTTTGATGCTTTTATTGAAGCCTAAGGCAAAACTGCTGGCAAGAAAATCATAAAGTACATAAGCAACCTTGAAGGGGTAGTGGCAGAGGCCACCAATAAGAAACAAACCTGACAATATTGAATATGAGAAACAACTTTTTAATAAGGCCAATAAAATGAAAGGCGAAAGCATGAATGATTTTGCAGTTTGCCTAGAGAATTTGCTCAAGCACTCTAAATTAAGTCAACTAATTGATAATGAAGGCATACAGATGTGCATCTTAAATGGCAGTCTATCTAGATCCTTTATCCAAGAATGCTTGAGAAACACACTGACAAGATCATATTCCAGTGATCAAAGAGCAGAAGAAAAAGGAGAGAAATAAGCAACAGTGATGGAGATTGGGGAGATGACAACAATGGCACTATGGGTATGAGAAGTACGAGACAAGTTGGGAAAATTCCAGCCCCAATCATGGGCCAAGAAAAAGAAGTGCTGACAAACATGCTACTGCTGTGGTATAGTGTAACCTCATGTAGGACACTATCGCGCAATCGAACATATCTACAAAGAATCTGGAAAAGAAAACCACTTCAAAACGGTGTGCCGGAGTCATGAATACTATCTGAAAACAAGCAATGACCTGCGCACCAAAGCTGGTGGCACATTTCAGGCAAAAAGTGTGTGCTCAAGGCCAAAAGGAAGATGATCCGCCTCGCCCTTTTTAAGATCATTGGTTTCTCATCCCTCAATGCAAAGCAAAGAAGATTGCGTATTTATGTTGCCAGACCGATGCACTTTAGATAATCTATATGTGGGACTCCACCAGGCACAATTTGTAGTAGACACAGTGGTGTATTCATGAACATCAAGGGAGTTGATGAAGTGGGACAAATTGAATGCAAGCCAAAGCTAGAAGTCTCCAACATCAAGGTACATGTGTGACCATCTTCAGATACACATGACATGGCTTCAACTTTAAGGGAGAAACGGAGATAGATGTGCAGGAAGAGGAAGTAACTGCACCATATTTGCTATGTTTCAAGACTTCCACCAGGCCTAGATCTCTGTACTGGGGTGAATGTATGACATTGTTCTGCATTCTGTCCATCAATTGTTCTTTTGCATTTGTCACCCCGAGTGGGACGGGTATGCCCAGACGTGGGTCCCGTGCTCTCCATGCCACTGGAGTCAAGCTATCCTGGCTGATGAGGGGTGAAACCCCGAAACCGGTCCTAGGATGCTTGTTTCCAGTCCAGGGAGGACCTGGCCTGGCAGTTTGGGCTGGACTGTTCCCATAGGGCGCAGGGTCAAGACTGATTTGCATATGGTAGGGTCCAAACTGGAATGCCATGGTGAGCAAAAAAACGATGGATTTAGGCCCAGATCTCTGTACTGGGGTGAATGTATGACATTGTTCTACATTCTGTCCATCAATTGTTCTTTTTGCAAGACTTCCACCACACTGAGATTGATGATTGTCAGCCCTTATGTGACAGAAATATACCTCATCTCCTCTTGTGAAGTGCTCCACGATCATGCTAAAGGTGGATTTTTACACAGCTCAAGTTGTCTTGGACAGTGGACCTTCAATACACATACTGTTCGCTCAAGAATCCCACAAAATTAAACTACTACCTATGTTACGAAAAACTGTTGTATTGGTCTACAGCTGAACAACATCAAAACCACTCAATTATCTGGAACTATTTGACACCACACTAAAATATGTGATAACCATCAAAATCCTTTATGTCCTGCAAGGAAGAATGCCCGCTTCATAGCTACTGAGTTTCGCCACTGCAGAAATGATGGACCTCATGTGCATAAACTACATGTTGCAAGGTAATCCAGCAATACAAGCAGAATTCCAGAAACTGTTCACAGGACTGGGAAAGATGACATGAGTACAGCTGTACATTGAAGTAGTCTGACCCTTCAAACAGAATCACTGAAAAGTAGCTTTCAATCTGCAAGAAACAGTGAAGCCTAAAATCGAGAATTTTCATGCCAGACATCCCTAAAAAATCCAAAGGTCTAACACCACGAATTTCCCATTGTAGCGTGACCAGAATAGGGCAAGACGACCAGACCAAGCCATTGAGAGAGTGGCACTAGAGTGCCAACATTGCAGAAATTACATGAACTGAATGTGCCTTCTCTAAAGTAGATCTAAACAAAGCAGATCGACAGCAAGAGTTGGAAGAAAACTGTAGATACTTCACAGCCTTTTCCACACATCTTGGATTATCATATACTCAGCTTTGAAGAACGGTCGACAGCAGAAATCTTACAGGAAGCCATCAGTGGAGTGAATTGCCATATCGCCAATTCATTCAACTACCATGACAACATCTTATTGTTTGGAGTCTTCAAGACAAGAACAGGATACAGCGCTTAGACATGTATGTCAAGCTCCGATAGTATCAAGTGGCATGCTTAATGCTAAAAAGTGTGAGTTCCACCAAATGAAGTTGACATTTTTCAGGCACATCGTCTCGGAAAAGGGCATGGAGCTAGATCCAGGAAAGGAGAAGGCATTTGCTGAAACACCCTCACCCAAAGAGATAAGTTACCTTATGTCATTTCTGAAAATGGCCATGCTGCTGTGCAAAATGTCATATTTAAGCGTGTTCCTCCGAGATCTCACGTAACTGATAATGAAATACGCATGGTCCAAAAAGTGAGGAAAGCTTCGGGAAGATGAAAGAAGTGACCACCGCAACTTTAATGGTTTACTTTGACTCGACTGTACATTGAAGTGACTGTTTGCAGGACCTATAACAGTGGGGGCAATACTAGAACAACATGAGGAAGGCAGAAGCTCACCACCACAAGTGGTCGCGTATCCCAGCAGGAGCTTATCAGACACTGGAAGAGTCTGCTCTCAACCTGAGAAAGAGACCCTTCCAGTTGTATTGTCTTACAGTTTTATGACGTCTTCTATGGCAAGAGATTCACAATTGCCGTTGATTACTAAGCCCCGGTAACCATCTTTGGAAATCCCAAAGCAAAGATTCCAGCCAGGACTGATAGGTAGAGAGTAGAACTGTGGGAATATGGCTACAAAATAGTTCACAAACTGGGAAAAGAGCAGGATCAGGCTGATTACTTCCTTACTTCTCTCTATACACACTCCAAGGAAGCCGTTCAACGTACCTACACTTTCTGGTACCAGTGAACATACCAGAGGCACTGTCGCTATAATAAGTTATTGACTTAACCAATGAAGATGAAAAGTTAGTCAGATTCACAGAAGATGAAACAATTGAAGGATGAGAATGCAGGATATCCGGATACTGATGTAGAAGAAATCACTAAATGCCACCACCTTCACTAGGAGCTCTCTGTTACAGCAGGTCTCATCCTATATGGATAGCGACTAATTCTACCTAGACGCTCGAGGAAACAAGTAGTGGATCTTTGCAAGGTGGACACACAGGAATGTTTCCAACAAAACAAGTGGTGTGGGAAGGTATTTGCTAATGTCTGAACTGCCTGACAAAGTGAGGGACCTTGTAGAAATGTATTTCCTTGGCCCCAGGTCATCCGGTAAATGCCTACTAGTGATACTGGGCGAATATTCTTGTGTTCCACTGGTAAAGATCATAGGCATCCACCAGTGCATCCAAGGAAACAGTAGTGCAGAATGACATATTTGCTGCAAGTGGCATTCCATGTGCCATAAAGTAATAATGATTTCCTCAAAAGTCTCACAGTTCAATATTTCACTGTAACCCCCACTGGACCTCAGGCAGAAGGAATAGTTGAGTGGTTCCTAGGCACCCTGAAAAAGGTGTTCAATAACCTGAGTCCAAAGGAGTGACACAAGGTAAGGGCATACAGAAACATTCCACACAAGAGACTTACGCTGACACCTGACGACATTCCAAAGTAGTCCCCAAAGGCAAGGGTGACTAGATGCTGATCTGGCAGCTTCAGAAAAAGAAGTCTGAAACCCCTATGGAATCTCAGAACATCTCCAAAAGAAAATCACCGCCGCTAAGCCCAGCACAACCATCACTAGCAATGCCTTGTATTTCAAACTAGCCAACAGCAGAGACTTAGATTGTAAAAATGAACACTGCAGTCCTCAGGAGATGACGCACATCTATCCTCCAGCACCAAGCACAAGTGAAGTGCCTACTACCACCCCATGAAACCTGACTGCCGGGATGCATCACTGACTAACTGAAGACATGTAACACAAACGTCTACTTGAAGTAGTTGGAGGTAGAACCCAGGGGCTGTTGTTCATCTGATACCACTGAGACCACTTCCTGGGAGGAGGAGAAGACAGGAAGTGGCTGTACAAAGGGAAATGACGTAGAAGTAGGCTAGGGTTGGGTGTCTTAGGGCAGATGCTAGCTCACCCATCTGTAGAAGAACGAGTACTAAGCAATGTTCTGTATATTCAGTGAAGACTGAGCATAATAATTACCTGGCTTTGTGTGATCTGTCCCACTCTGTTTTTCCATGCTGAATTGGTCTGACTGCAAACACAACAGCGAAGAGTGTAAGAACATGGAGAGGGAAGTGGTCGGTGGGACAAACCTGGTATCATCGATGTCTCGTTTAGTGACAGTAGCTTCAATAAGGTGGGGTTGCGGGTGGATGAGTTGTGTTAAGGAAGATGGGTTCAGTAGGTTCTTAATTTTTTTTTTTTTGGATAGCTTTTTATTCGTTTTTCAAAGGTATAACAATAGCATTGATAGGATTTTCTTGTGGCGGTTGGTCACAGGTGTATCTTCTTGTCATTTCAAACCTCCCCCTTCCCTCCCAGCACCCCCCTCAGGCTGACACGTACAGTGCAGGTTAAATACATAACATTAATCATAAGTTCCCACATTGGAGCTTGACGACTACTAGCAAAACTTAGCAGTAAATAGAACCAATCAAGGGTCCCCCTTCCATCGTCTACCGCAATTCCGTTTGCCCTGTGTCAGGGTGCCCCGCTAATCTAAGGGGGCAACTCATCCGGTGGGGTTAGCAGCTCCGAGAGCATTGCAGCCCAAGCTTGCAGGTCGTCTCATCCCTACGTGACTTGCTCATGTGGCTTCTCTCAGCAGTCGTCCATTCAGCTATATCTCTCAACCAATCTGCCACTTTCGGCGCATTCGGCAACAACCACCCGATTATTATTCTACGTTTTGCCAGTACCAGCCCCAACACCAAAAACTCCCTGCTCGGCTTCTTCCTTTCCCTAAACGGGACAGTAGGTTCTTACTTGAATATAGGTGAGGTGATGGATTCCCTGTAGGTTAGGTCCTTGCAGTGCCAATGCATGGAATGGAGAACCACCTGCATTTGGAAGCCACGTGCAAAGTGTTTTAGTGATAGAGTATCTGAAGGGCGGGGAAGCAGGAGGTGTAGTGAAGACTACACTCCTGTCGTTATCACCTTACACCTGTTATTGTCATTGGTATGGTTACCATATGCCCTCTGTGCTCCCAGGGGTGTGTCGCCTCCCACCACTTCTTGATGCCGTATCCTGTGATTAAAACTCATTTTAGCTCACACTCTCGATAGTTGAACGGCCATCCTTCAACACCATCTGCAGTCTGCATGGAGCGTTGGACTCAACTGTGTTGTCTCCAACAAATGCTTTCCTACATATGTTTGTCTAATAGGAGGGTCCCCACCAAGGAAATGGAGCATATACCAGTACTATCGTTGTATTGTGTCAGGAGGGATACATTACACACTTTGGGATGGAATATGCCTCGAAGCATTTTCTTTTACCTCATTAATTATGAAGACTTTTGTGTGTCTGGCACCTACTGTAAAATCAGCACAGTAAAAAAAAAAAGCTTGATGGTACTTCTCTTTATTACAATATAGCTGAATAAATTCATACGATTATATTAAATTATTTCATGGTCTCTAAACAATTAAAAACATGCCCAACACATTGTTTTTGTGTTACACAAAAAGGTGCATGTTGTGGCTTTCCAGCGTCCCTACAGAACACCGCGCCCGACTTTCACCAACATATTAATGATAAACTAGAATTACTTACTAATTGCCTGCGGGAAATTCCTGTGGAGAGGCCTTCTCAGAACCCGTGCGTGACGTATGGTCCATGCAGTTTGAAGGATCGAATTCCAGGCGTGGCCGCCTCAGCCTTTCGTCAACTATAGAAGTACCATTGATTTGGAAAGTAATGTGACCTGTTTTTTAAGAGCCAAGAAGAATACAGAAAGGCAGAGACCACGAAGCACACTCTGGAACGTCGCTGCCCGCGGGGGCTCCAGACTGCTGAACCAAGGACTGGCCTTTACTGCTCCCTGCTTTACTGTAACAGTTTAATCCCAGAGGGAACGCTCCAAGTAATCTTCAACCTGAGTCCTTTTCTTTCTGATCACAACCCTTCCAATATGGAGGGGGACTTGTGCCTGTAATACCAACAGTATTGCTAGCTCTTTAAATGTACCTAGTGCAGCAGCACCAGAACAGTCAAACACACAAATACAGGAGTCGGGGGACTCACAAGACTGACGAGGAAGAGCAGTGTAAAGAAGATAAGCGGTCAGTAATCTTTGCAGTGACCGTAACTTCCTATTCTTCCTCAAGCCCCCCTACGAATGATGACATGCCAAGCTGTGTCAAGTCTTTAACATTGGTGGTCAGATGTTATTGACCAACCATGATCCAGTGAGGAACACCCATTCAGTACACTGCAGTACAGACTGGCACAGTCTGCAGCGTAAAGCTCATGTGCTATGTCCACCTGCAGGTCAGCAGTGATGCCAAACATGCGACAACAATCGAACGCCAACATAAAGAAGAATACCACCCTGTAACACCCGAACTCATCCAGGCGGCCACTCTGAGAAGGTACTTCACCTTCCCCATGGTATTTCAATCTGGCAATCGTACTGTTGTGTACCACACCATCCAGTCCATACGAACAGATATATATTCATACCTCATGATCACAAGCAGCATGAATTCCCTTTAGAGAACTTGGGGCCAGATGTAGGTGGCCAAATAGCGAGCGCTAACGCTGAAATTCGCAGAATTTCAGCGTTTGCGATCGCTATTTGGCTGCGAGCAATGTAGGTGAGTACAAACCTACTAGCAAAATAAGGAATCGCAAAATTGCGATTCCTTATTTTGCTCTTGCATTTAAGGAATCGCAAATTGCGATTCCTTAAATGCAATGTACGTAGCACAAAAGAAAGTGCACTTTAGCCTTAAGGAATCGCTAATTACCACCAACTTGAAGTTGGTGGTAATTAGCGATTTCCTTTAAAAAAGCACTTTTTTGCTTTTTTTAAGGTGCCATGTGGCACACATTCATGCCCTTAGGGCATGTATGTGCGCCACATGTGCACACATGCACATTTCAGGGGTGCAACAGGGTGTCCTTTTGACACCCTGGCACCCTTGCAATAGCTCCCGCTATTTGCGATTCTTTAATAGCGAATCGCAAATAGTGAATATCTTCCCATTCATTCCTATGGGCCTCCTAGCCCATAGGAATGAATGGGTAGGTATTCCTTATTAACGAATCTCAATTTGCGATTCGTTATTAAGGAATGTTAAGGAATCGCTAATATTTTAGCGATTCCTACCTACATTCAATTTTGCGAGTCCTTAATAGCGAATCGGTAAAATTTGCTATTAAGGACTCGCAAATGTAGGATTACCTTCATCAGGCCCTTAGTCATTCTCCATACTCTGGTCAACTCGAGGAATAGTAAAGAGGTCACTGACTGACAGTCTACATGAACATTTAAAAGATGAGGCACCCGCTGTTTTCTCTAACCATCGTTTCTTACGTTCTGCGACCATGTGGCAGAGGAACAATTGAAAATAGCTGATCAAAAAAGAAAATGATTTACAAAGGAATTGAAGATAGTCTTAAAGGCTAGTTTTGGCTCTTGTATCTTGACACTTGCCCCATCAGCAAGCCAGAACCGGAGAATGAGGAAATAGACACCAAATGATTACAGGCAGTGAATATCCCTTGTATCAACCTATGGGGAGGAAAAAGTGGGGCCACATCTATGGAATGAGAATGTTCAATCAATCAATCAGATTTACAGAGCACTGCTTGTCACTGGGGAGGGTATCCAGGTGCTGATAGGGTCCAGTTCATTAGCCGAAAAGCCAGGTCTTCAGGGACTTTCAAAACTCTGGAAAAGATGGGGCGGTGCCGAGATGAAAGGGTTGCTCGTTCTATGTCTTCACTGCTGGGTAAGAGAATGAGCGGCCTCTGCATCTGCTACATTGGATGGGGAATGGGGGTCGGGGGTGAGGGTTAGAGATTAGAGAAAGGGAAGCAGAGTGGAGGTGTCTGGTGGGCTGATGGAAGTTCAGGCTGTGGTTCAAGTATCCGGGTCCACAGTTGTGTAGGGCCTACTATGCATGGGTCAGGGGCTTAAACCGGCATCTTTTCTGTACAGGGAGCCAGTGGAGTGCCCTGAGGTAGGGGGTGATGTGGGTTAGTCTAGAGAGATCCAGGACTTTACCTTACTTTACTTTATTTGAGTTTTATATAGCGCTGGCTAGACTTGGAGGTATCAGAGCGCTTTACATAAGGATCCAACACAGATTACATCAATTACAAGTTACATCAGTTACAGGAAAACATTTCAAGAGCATTGGGAGATGAAGTAAATGGAGATTAGAAAGGGGAAGGGGGAGGGGAGAAAGGTGTAGGAGGGAAAAAGGATGTAGATAGGAAGGATGGAGAGACGAAGTAGAGTCTGCCCAAAGTCCGGCTGGATAGGTGACGGCCGAGGGGTAAGTCCACAGCCCATCTCCTCTATAGCTATCAGGTAGCTCCACCGGGCATCAGTCAAGCGGCTAGGTCTCAATGAGAAAACAATTAGAGAGCAAAGAGGAGGGATAAATGGAGCGTAAAGGAGAGAGTGGGTGGAGTAAAGGGGTAGGAGGGAGAGTACGACGGAGAGACGAAATAGGGTCTTGTCCAGTGTCTGGCTGGGTAGGTGAGGGCCGAAGGGGTAGACCGCAGCCCATCTCCTGTATAGCTATCAAGTAGCTCCACCAGGCATCGGCCAAAAAGCTAGGTCTCCACGGACAGAGGTAGATTCACAGATACGGTATCCTGAAGGGTAGGTAGGATGGGGGATGTGGTCGAGGTCTGGTCAAAGTCAGTTTTTTTCTCAGAGGAGTAGCACGACATGGTAGGGAACACTGTGACAGCCATCTTGGGGTCAGGCAAGGGATGCTGACCTTGGAGTTAGTAACAGCCGGTTCACATTTTAGTCTTTCACTCGAGGGGGGGTGGTTGTTGTGGGGGGGGTTTGTTGTGCAAGGGCGTAGGTTTGGGAGTGCCTCGAAGACAAGTCTGGCTGCAGTGTTCTGTATGGTCTGTAGTTGTCGGAGTAGGTGAGCTGTGATCCCTGCTAAGAGAGCGTTGTAATAGTCCAGTTGGCTGGAGAAGAGAGCCTGGGGAATGGTGCGTCTTGAGCTTTGGGGGTAGCCATTTGAATATCTTACGAAGCATCCGGAAGATGAAGAAGCAGTAGGAGGAGACTGAGTTGATCTGAGTCATCATAGTTAGATTTTTGTCCAGGATGACGCCTAGGATCCTAGCGTGGTCGGTAGGTTTGGGAATAGGTCCATGTTCCAAGAGCCATCAGGATGCGTCCCAGGGGGAGCTTTTGATTCTGAAGATCAGCACCTCAGGCTTGTCAGTGTTGAGCTTCAGGCAGTTGTACTTCGTCCTTCGTCCAGTTGGGGACGACTATCATGCAGTTGTGGAAGTTAGTCTTTGGGGTGTCTTCGAAGAGGGAGAGGATGAGTTGTGTGCTGTTGGCATAGGATATGATGTGGAGTCTGTGAGTTTTGACGATGCTGGCCAGAGATGTCATATAAGTGTTGAAGAGGGTGGGACTGAGCAGGGACCCTTCGGGTACTCCACAGATGATTTCCTTGCTTACTAAGGTGAAGGGGGAAGATGGACTTTCTGCGTTCTTCGGGTTAGGAAAGAAGCGACCAATCTGAGAGTGGCTCCTTGGATACCTATATTGTGTAGCCTTGTGATGCGTGTGTGGTGGGAGACCGTCTCAAAGGCTACCAAGAGGTCTAGGAGGATCAGACCCTCAGTCTCTCCTTGGTCGAGTAGGGCTCGGATGTCGTCGGTAGCCGCGATGAGGGCTGTCTCAGTGCTGTGGTTACTAAGGAATCCGGACTGGGAGAAGTCGAGTAGGAGGTTCCATTCCAGATGTGAGGTGAGTTGTTGGTTGATGGCTTTCCTAAGCTAGGAGCAGGGAGATCGGTGGGTGTTTGTTGAGTTCACTGGTGTTTGCAGATGGTTTCTATAGCAGGACGTTGACTTCTGCATGTTTCCAGTCCTCGGGGACGTGGCTGATTCTGGCTTCACCTGGGTTGAAGACGTGGTGAGGACAAGTGTCAGTTGGGGCCCTTTAGTGGACTGAGTCCTTGATGGAGGCAATGTCCTATGCACCGAGCTGGTTCCATTTGGTTAGTCAGATGTCTATGGCCGAAATCGCCCACATCTTATCTCACCTCAGAGAGCTCCACTGACTTCCAATTCACAAACATAGCCAGATTAAACTTCTCACACACATACAAAGCCTTGCACAAAACTAGACCATCATACCTGAACAGCTGAATACACTTCCAGCCAGCCGAAACCTAAGCTCAGCTTCACTCTCACTCGCACCGCCCCCATGTATTTGCAAAAGCACAGCAGGAGGGCGTGCACCCAAAATTTGGGAAAAAACTCCCTTAGCACATTAGAGACTCCTCCTCACTTCTTGAGTTCCACAAGAAACTGAAGGCCTGGCTATTTAAATACCCTTAGGGGGAACTCTTGCCTTTACTCCTGCTCAAGTGCCTGGATACATTCATGGGTGATAAGCGCGCTCTACAAATCAACATAACATATAGCAAGAAATATGTCCTGCCATATAGGTTGCTTGGAAAACGTGGAGTCCAATATGATTTTGAAAGCAGGTGACAAAAATGTATCTTTCACTTCCACTTCACATGTCTGTACTCTGTGACAGTCTGGAAATATAAACACCTACCCTTTTAAATCGAGCACACGTGACTGGACATGAGCAACAGGATGTAGCCACTACAGAGATCAAAATACCAGATGCAATCTCCTATATCGGGATCTGTTGGCAAGGCTACGGGTCAATGGGGTGGTATCCCGATCTTTTGTACTACACAAGGGCACGAGGCAGGGTTGTCCATTATCCCCGATAATGTTTTCTCCGGCGCTTTAACCGCTAGCTCCTTGGGTCCGTCAAGACCTGCTAATATCGGGTATCAGGAGTGATGGGGGCTGGGAGGAACGTATATCTCTTTATGCTCATGATATTCTTTTATATGCCACGCAGCCATATCTCATGGTGGGTAGACTGCTCCATATAGTCCAGCTGTTTGGCAGATACTCTGGGTACCAGATTAACTGGGATAAGTCTCTCCTCTTCCGAGGGTTGTCCATCCTGCCCTGGTTGAGAGAACACCCTTGATCATAAAAGATAAGTTTAAATACCTGGGCATCTGGATCTCGGGGAACACTGACGATTTCCTGACTGATAACTTGCTCCCACAGGCCGAGAGACTCCGGAGTGATGTGGTACACTGGAGGAAGCTGCCAGTGTCCCTGTTGGGCAGAGCAGTCTTATTCAAAATGATCGCCCTGCCTCGTTTGCAATATGTGCTACAAAATACCCCATATAAAATACCACTTGTCTTCTTTAAAAAGATTAACAGTGAAATATGAAAACTACTTTGGAATGGGGCCAGATATAGGATTGCATTATGCAAACTTCAAAGAGAGGTATTTGAAGGGGGTCTTGCGGTCCCAGATGTAAAGAAATAATACTGGGCGGCCCAACTGATTACCATAAACAACTGGGTGTTCGCGGATAGAGATGATCCAGCCTATCGGGTAAATCGCTGTGCAATAGGGGACCACAGCCACCCAGCAGTGCTTTATCGTAGGAGGCTGGAGGGGCGATTGCCTGCTCACACGCAGACAGTGGTTCGGATGTGGTGAGAGGCCACCCGATTTTTGGGATGGGAAGGCAAATTAACGGAAAAACCCCCACTATGGGACAGCGATCTATTAGTGGAGGTAGGGGACCTGAAGGGATTTAGTAAATGGGGACTCCTGGACCTTGAACACCTCGGAGTTTGTTTGGAGAGCTGGGGAAATGATCTCCTTTGATAACTTGAAAGCGGAATACCAAATGGTAGACACAGAAAGATTTTGCTATCTACAATTAAGGGCATGCGCTGTGCAGGGACTTGATTGAAGGAGAGCACCTATCGGAACACAAACCACTGGAGGATCTGCTATTACTAGATTTTATGACTGCCAAGGCCACCTCCCTCATGTATAAAAAGCTTATGGATAATTCACCAGACCCTTTGGGAGCCGTGAGGGCGACATGGGAAACTGATGTGGGTCTGTTAGAGGAAGATAAGCAGTAGTGATCCTTGGAGCGCACTGGCCAAAGTCCCACCTTTTCCCTTGATCTTGTGCCCACTCCTTGAGTTCTGACTGCTTTCAGAACTCAATTTTTACGCCACAATTTATCAAAAATAGAAGCGCAACATGTATCCTAATTTTAATTCGCTTGTCCCTTAATTCTTTTATAGCTGTAATCACTCTTAGTTCCAGTCCTTGTTGACCAAGTCTTTTTTTTCTGTTCTCCTTTTTTCTTCAAGAATGAGTTCTCAAACATTGCAATTTTATTTATAGATCCTTTATTCAATCCAAAATATCTCTAATTGGGAGTTTCATCCCATATAGGGACTTCATCAGGGCCTAAAAAGATTTTCCCAGGTTGCGAGTGTAGTGTGGGTCTATAAGGTCATGCAACATAACCCGCCCCCCTGGTGAGCATGTCTTTCTCATGTGTTCTTCTACCCCTGCCCACTCTCTCAAAACTCCCTCCCGTTTCTCCCTGGTTGAGGGTTTGCCGCTCATCCAATGAATCACAATTTATCGTTTTGCTAACATGAGTTGCCAAATAATACAATTCCAGGTCAGTTACCTCCAGTCTCAATCGATCCCACTCCCTTTGCAGACTATCCAGGCCAACCCTACATCGTTTACCGTTCCGTTCTACCAGTAGCGAGTCCAGTTCTCAAAAACTGTCTGGGGTAGCTCATAGAATGTCCCCTGCATTACATATAAACATCTTGGCAACACTACCATCTTAATTAGGGCGATCTTGCCCATCAAGGACAGCCTCAGTGTATTCCAAAGTTATCACCTGTCCCATATTCACGTCACAGAATCACTTTTCCTTGTGTCATAGAATCGCTTTTCCTTGTTCTATAACTCCCCAAATATTGAACCGTGTTTGTTGTCCAGAGTAGCTCGACGCGTGGGAGCTGGACTACTGGACTGTCTGCAAGTCAACCCAGGGGAAATAGAAGGGAGAATTTGCTTTGTTAATCCAGAGAACAGAGGCTTCCCAGAACTCGGCCAGTTCACTCCACAACAGCGAGACCGAAGCACTGGGTCATCTGAAATATATCATGGCATCGTCGCATAGAGAGAATGTATATGCTCAGTCGGGCCAAGCCATATACATCAGCCCTGCAGTGCCTGTTTCAACTGACATGCCAATGGCTCCATTGCTATAGCGAAAAGCAAGGGAAACGAGGTCAGCCCTGCCTAGTGCAGCATTGCAAGTCCATAGCTGCTGAGATATGACGCCCTGTGCCTACTCTGGCCTGTGGGTTCGTATACAACAGTTTAATCCAGTTAAAATGTGTACCCAGACCCATTTTGTGGAGCACCTGCCAAATGTATTCTCATCTCAGAGTCAAAAGCCTGTTCCACGTCTAAAAAGGCCAGGGCATATTCATCTTCGATCAACCCTGAAGATCTCATAACATGGGCTAGTTGGCGGATATTACGCAGGGTATTTCAACGAGGTATGAACCCCGACTGATCATTATGTATTAGTTTAGGAAGAAGGGGTAGAAGTCTAGCCGACAATGTGCGACTAAGGAGTTTGAGATCTACATTTAACATTTGAGAGGGGTCTATAGGAGCCGGTCTCATTGGGGTCTTTGCCAGTCTTGGGTACGACTACTATTAAAGCCTCCCTCATAGATTGTGGTAATTCCAGTTATGCTAAGGCTTCCGTAAAAGCCATTAACAGCCGTTCTGCCAAGATATCTGGAAATTGCTGATATAATTCAGCCGGAAAGCCATCTGCTCCTGGTGATTCGGCAGGCTTTAAGGCCTTCATCACTCCCAGCAATTCCTAGTTACTCAGCGGGGCATCTAGGACCTCGCAGTCCTCTGAGGTCAGACACGGGTGCAGAATACCTCCCAAGTAAGACGATATGACTTCTCATTGGTCTGCGATTCCGCATAAGCCCCCACCCCCAACAAATGGTCCACTAATGCGTCATTAATAGCGCGCTGCGTGTAAACCAGGTCCCCTCTGGTATTCCTTACCTCTAAGACAGGCCGAATGTAATCCTCTGATCTAATCAGGCGCACCAACTAATCTCCCTCTAGGTACCAGCACTTCCAGCTAACACTCCTCACATATTTGTCAAGTCTGTCCCATTGCTCCTTAGCCCTCTGCCTCTGAGTGTTACAGTCCATTATAACTGTCTGATCTGAGGGAAGTTTTTTTCCCAGTGTCAGTAATACACGCTTCTGCCTCAACAAGTAGTCTTCCAGGGTATGTCATATTCCGACCGCAGCAGACATGCACACTCCTCTAAGAACCACCTTCATGGCATCCCACTCTACAGTCCTGCTATCTGTGGTTTCCCAATTATACTCAAAGTATTGTACTAGCTCCTCATACACTGTCTCAAAATATCGGGTCGGTAAGTGATTCTGTATTGAGTCTCTAGAGTGGTATTCTGGGTAGTGGTCTATTGAGTACATATGTAAATAGCAATTGAGAATGATCTGATAAATAGAAGGCCATGTGGGTTGCCATCATATGTATAAAAAAATAATCAAGACGGGTCCTCAACAACAGTTATCTTCACAGAAGAAGCAGTCCTCCAGAAGTTCTGGGTTGGCTTGACTGGGTTCTTGGAGACAGCTCCTCCTTGAGCAGAACACGGCAGACACAGTCCCTCTCTTCGCTAGCCACCAGGTGCAGTCTTCGATGGTACAGCCTGTCTTTGCTGGTCCCTCGGTGCAGCAGGGTGGTCCTTCTTCCAAGTTGATTGAGATCTGCGTTCTGGGTGCTAGGGGTGCCCCTCTTATGCTTGGACGATGCCCTCAGGGCAGGATGCTGTTGGAAGCCAATAGGCAACCAGGTTCCCTCCCACTTGGTGACCACTTTCTGTGGAGTGTGGCATCTGGCTATCCCAGGATGCACCATTCTGCCCACTCCCAAGATGGCGAGACCCCTCCCTTGGTGTTCAGACCTCCCTTACCTACCCCTCAGGTGTTGCTACCTCAGGGCTACACACTCCAAAGGAAGCTGGTTTAGCAACTGGTTTCCCCTCTCTGCATCCATGCCAGCCTGTCTGTCTAAACAATGGGGCAACCCTCCTCCCTGGTGTGACACATCTACCCTTCAAAGCTGGCTTCCCCTTTGAAGCCTGCTTTTGGGGCTAACACCTAAGTGGCTTTCTGCAGCAGGGAGGCAACACCTCCCTGGCCTGCAATCCCTCATTGTTCTCCTTCCTGGAAGCTGTTGGCCCAGGAGGGAAGAAAGCTGTTTTGTGGAACAGGCTCCATGTGTGCCTGGGAAGGCGAAGGCCAATTGGGCAACCAAGCCTTTCCACAGTAAAGGAAAATGCTACTTACCACGGTATGCATCTGTTCTTGGCATGTAGAGCTGTAGAGTCACATGCTGTGCATAGCTCGCCATCTAGTGTTGGGTCCGGATGTTTGCACTTTGTTTTTCTTCGAAGAAGTCTTTCCAGTCACGAGGTAGGTGACTCCTCCTTTCGGTGATAGTGCGCATGGGCATCCACTCCATCCTTAGATTGTTTTGTCGCAGAGGGTGATGATGGAGTTAGTAAGAGTAGTAAATAGGGATGTCCATGTATATAGCATGTAAGTAAGATAGTACTGCAACAGGTATAGGTACCCGGGGAGGCGGGCAATCGCATGTGACTCTACAGCTCTACATGCCAAGAACAGATGCATACTGTGGTAAGTAGCATTTTCCATTTGAGACATGTGAGCTGTAGATCACATGCTGTGCATAGACTATATAGCAGTTATCTCCCAAAGCGGTGGCTAACCTGTAGCTGTTGCAGCTGTTTGAAATAGTGTACATAAAACTGCTTGGCCCACCCTAGCTTGCTGTTTAGCTAAGACATCTACACAGAAGTGTTTTGTAAATATCAATCAATCACTCACAGAATTTGTAGAGCGCACTACTTACCCGCGAGGGTCTCAAGGCGCTGGGGAGAGGGAAGGGGGGGGGGGATGCTGCTACTGGTCGAACAGCCAGGTCTTGAGTAGCCTCCTGAAGGTCAGCAGGTCTTGGGTCTTTCGTAGGCTTAGTGGAAGGGTGTTCCAGGTCTTGGCGGCGAGGTGTGAGAAGGATCTGCCGCCGGTGGTGGTTCTTCGAATGCGGGGGACGGTGGCGAGGGAGAGGTCGGCGGAGCGGAGCTGGCGGTTGGGGACGTAGAAGAAGAGTCGTCTGTTGAGGTAGGCTGGGCCAGTTTTGTGGAGTGCCTTGTGTGCGTGGGTGAGGAGTATGTGTGGTGTAGACCATGTTGCAGCTTTGCAAATGTCATCTATGGGTATAGTTCCTAAAAATGCCAGAGGCCCCTAGTTTGGGAGTGGAGTGTGCTCTAGGGGGAATTGTTAATGTGCGTTTTGCTTTAATATAGCATGTTTGAATGCACTTGACTATCCACCGTGCAATACCTGATTTTGATATACGATTGCCTTTATGTGGTGGAGCAAAAGCAACAAATAGTTTTTTGTTTTTTTTTAACTTTCTTTATTAGCATTTCATAACCAATAAAACCCATTACAAAACATGCCAACCGAAATGCCAGAGTCCGTATAGTCAGCATAACATTAGCATTGCATAATGACAATACCAAAATCACGGATTGTTCCCACATCTCCGCCCCCCCCCATTCCCGCCCCAGCCGCACCCCCCACATCATGCATCACAGAAATCTTTGACAGTACATTGTTTCCCAGACAGTACATTGTTTCCCAGTCCCACACAGTGCATCGTTGTCAAGCTGCCGTCCTATACAGAGTACGCCACTCCATATTACCCCCTAACATCAGTCCTGCCGTTATGGGCACTTCTCCTCACCGCCGTTCCCACTCAGTACCCCCTGAGGCTGCAGTGCGTCCAACTACCCAGAATGCTCGCGGACCCATACCACAAATGGCTCCCAAATATCTTTCGGGCGCGATGCTGAGGGCATCAGCTCCCAGAACGAGGTCAATTGAGAGTGGCCAAATGTTACATCTCTCAACCAATCTGTTTTAGTCGGGACCCTTCGGCTGCCCCAGTGAATGGCTACTCGCCGTTTAGCATATAGTAGAAGCATTGCATGTAGTTTCCTAACTTGCACCGGCGTGTTCTTCACATAGCCAAGTAACCCCTGTAAAGGATCGGGCTCCCCCTGCATTCCCGTTATTTGACCTATGATACTAAATATACTTGTCCAATAAGTCGCCAACCGCGGACAACCCCATGCAACATGTAAAAACCCTGCAGGTGCAATACCACATCTCCAACAACTGTCATCATCTTTGAGGCCTATATGGTGCAGACCAGCGGGCGTTCTGTAAAATCTATGTAGAAATTTAAAATGAATAAGGCGGAGTTTGTAGTTAGGCGACAATGCTGTTAACTGACCACAGCAATATAGCCATTGATCGTCGGTAAGCGGGTCTTGGAGCTCCTCACTCCATGCCCGAAGCGCACGAGTTTGTACAATTGGGGCCGACGTCTGCATATTATTATAAATTCGTGTAATGAGCCGACGTGGGGAGGCCACTGAGTACGTTTTCTAGCACGCTCAATGTAGGTGGAGCATTCGGAAAGGTGTTATGCAGAGCTCGGCATGCCATCTTTAATTTATAATGTGCAAACGATTCGGGAAATGTCACTGGGCATCCATCCACCCACCCCCTCAGGCGGAGGCCGAAACGAACCCTCCGGATAGAGATCTCCAAAAGTAACTAATTCCATTCTGCGTGCCAGATCAGTCCCTATACCGTCTCCTGAAGGGAACAGCATCGGGTTGTTGACCAGGGATATGGAGCGGGCGTACAGAAGAGCCATACCAGCTCTCCCTTTTAACTTCTGCCAGGCCCACCGAAGTGTCTCCACTGTATCTATGCCATCTCTAGGGCGTTTATATGGTCCGCATACAGCCACCCGCAGGGGCAAGGGTCTAGCTACGTCCGCCTCCACGGCAACATGTGGCTGAAAGGGAGTTGGGTGCACCCAGTAATGGAGAAACTGCGCTTGCGCACTCCAGGCGTAGAGTTTCCTATCCGGCGCTCCCAAGCCTCCCTGCCTCAGCGGTAGCGTTAATAACTCCCAAGACACTCTGGCCTGCCCCCCCGCCCAGGTCAAAGAGATCAACAGGGAACGCAAGGCATTAAAAAAGGCAGTAAGCGCCACAGGCACATTAACGAATAAGTACAGGAACTTTGGCAATACCACCATTTTTATCAACGCAATCCTCCCAGCCAGAGAGAGCGGGAGTCCAGCCCAAGCAGCAATCTTCCTTTCCAATCACGCCATAGCTTTGCCATAATTCATCCGCCACAGTTCCTGCATATCTCTGCTTATCCATATCCCTAGATATTTCACGGGCTCTGTTGTCCAATTAAGCGGGAACTCAGATGGCGCCTGGACTGTGGTGTCAGTCAACGGAAAAATAACAGACTTTGCCCAATTAATAGAAAGGCCGGAAAGACCCCCAAATCTAATAAATTCCCGCAGTATCGGGTCGAGATTTTCCGCTGGATTGGAGACATAAAGTGTGACATCATCTGCATATAATGAGACTAGGAGACCACGGGTACTGAATCCAATCCCCCTAGCTGAGTGATGCTGTCTGATACGGGCCGCTAGGGGCTCCATTGCTATCGCGAAAAGCAGCGGGGAGAGGGGACACCCCTGTCTTGTTCCCCTCGATATAGCAAACGGCTCCGAGAGGAGGCCATTAACTCTCACGCGCGCCATCGGCCGCGTGTAGAGCAATCGCACCATGTTAATGAAAAGCGGACTAAATCCCATTCGACCCAAAATTGTAAAAAGATAGTGCCATTCAAGTGTATCGAATGCCTTCGTGGCGTCTAAAAAAAAAAAAAAAAAAAAAAAAAACGCCGCCGCCTGTACCTCAGGATGTAGGTAATGTAGCACAGAGAACAGTGTTCTGAGATTTTGAGATGTCAACCTCCCCGGGATAAATCCCGACTGATCAGGGCGTGCGATCAGCGGTAGCAAGGGCTGCAGCCTATTGGCGATGAGTTTCGCCAAAATCTTCACATCTACATTAATTAAGGATAGCGGCCGGTACGAGTCGAGTTCATCCTCCGGCTTCCCTGGTTTTAAAAGAGTGATAATTATCGCTTCTCGCATCGACTGCGTGACAACACCAGACTCAAGGGCTTCCTCATACAGATCAAATAATCGTGGCGCTAATTCGTCAACGTAGGTTTTATAAAAAACGGTGGTCAGTCCGTCCGACCCCGGGGCCTTATTTATCGGTAGACTTTTAATAACCATCGCCACATCTTCGACCGTAAAAGGAGATTCAAGATAATCCCTGTGCCCTTTGCCCAACCACAACAGCTCCAGAGAGTCAAGGAACGGCAGCAACCCTTCAGGAGCAGAATGCTGTGTCGTTGCGTAAAGCGTCTGATAAAAACCAAAGAATTCCTCAAGAATAGTCTTCTGACCTCGAACCTTTGACCCATCCGCAATATTGAGTTCTGTCACAAAGGCCGCGGACCGCGGGGAGCGGAGCATAGTCGCCAGTGTTCTCCCAGGCCTGTCACCCTCTCCATATCTCCGAGCTTGGGCATGTTTCCCCAGGAACTTAACCTCCCTACTCGCCTCCTCCTCAAATTCCAACAGATATTCTTTTATGGACGCCAGGACAGTGGGGTCCCCGGAGGAAAAAAAACAGCTTCCAGCTCCCCTATCTTCTTTTCAAGCGCCGCCAGAGTTCCCCTTATGGCCTTCAAAACCCCCGCTTGTCTGGCTATGCAGTTCCCCCTTATCACAGTTTTGAACGCCTCCCAGAGGGTGGCCACCTTGTCCACCGATCCCGTGTTCAGGGAAAAGTAGTTATTTATGTCCCCCCTAATCTCCTCTTTGAATGCATCGTCCAACAGTGCGTCCTGTGGTAATCTCCACGTGAACATACGAGGAACGGTGTGTGGCAGTTCAAGCCGTAACAGACAAGGCGCATGGTCGGACAGGGACCGAGGAAGATGCAGGGCGTCTCTTGTCCATGTAGCCACATCCCGGGACAACACCCAATAATCAAGTCGGAACCATGCTTTGTGGTACTCTGAAATGCACGTGCCTTCCCTAACCCCAGGGTGCAAGCGCCTCCAAATATCAATCAGGTCCCCATCTGCCAAAATAGCCCGTAGTGCCCCACTCGCCAGTGGGTGTAGTGTTCTAGAAACCCCCTTCCGGTCAAGCTCGTCCTCCAATATGGCGTTAAAATCCCCACCCCAAATAATAGTATCACAGTTAGTCGCCTTCACTCTCGCCCATACTGTTTGAAAAAACTCCGGTGAGTCGGAATTGGGCCCATATACTGCCACCAACACCAACTGTTGTCCCCCCAGAGAGCCCTGGATAATGGCATATCTACCGTCGGGGTCTAAGTATACCGCACCAGCCCTCCAGTCCAACCCTCTTCGTATCAGCACAGCCACCCCCTTCGAATAATTGGAAAAAATGGAGGAGTAGACCGACCCCCACCGCCCATGTTTAAGTCTAGGGGACGCTGGAGTACTGAGGTGTGTCTCTTGTAACAGGCAGATGTCAATGTGATGTCGGGCCAAATAAGAATGCACCAACCTAGCTTTCCTACCGTCATTTAACCCCGGGATATTCCAGGTGAGGAAATTCAACGTAGTCACAAGGAACACATGCCACTACAGTGCGCCGGGGCAAGCGGGGCGCGGCATAGGAACAAATACAGGTATACCAAGCAATTATCGTGTACAGTGTAAGGCATGTCTGTGGCAAACAATAAAACAACACCCCCCCCCACCCACCTCCCACCCCAACCCCCCAATCAGGTTGTAAAGCACCCATTCCCAACAAAAAGAAACATACCATAACTTTTGGGAGCTCTCCCATGAGGTCGTGGTACTACCGGCGCACATCCCCGATTTCTCAGGATGGCCGAGAAATAAAAGCGGTGTGCCAGCCCCCTGCACCTGTCAGTACCATAACCCACCCGCCCAATTTTCACAAATTGCTATACTAAATTGCAATCCTGTCTGACAAAACAGCCCCCAGTGCTGCGCATTACGCTCTGTTGGCCTTCTTGGGTCACCTAGACGCGCACGTGCTGCTACACCCCCCAAGGAACATATTATCACTAAACTCCCAGTTTAACAGTTTCTGCCCCTGATCACAACATACCACCTCTAAACAAGCATAAAGCCCCAAAGCATAGTTACGTAGTCCAGCAGAGTGAAAAGCCGAAGTCCCTCAGGGGCGAAAAGAAAGACACTCCGTCATTGTCGCTGACGGCCGTCTGATCTGTAGCTGTCTCTTTGAGATGATGTCGAGCCGCCTTACCCCCGGCATGCTTCGCGAACTTAAGGGCAGATTTGGCATCAGTAAAGAAGTGGGCCGTTCCGTCAAAGTTGACCCGAAGCTTCGCCGGGTACAGAAGAGCATATGGAATCTGGGCTTGTAGTAGGATCTACAAGCCCAGGGGTGAAATCAGGATAAAATGAAATGGTGTTGCCCCCATAAGTGATCGTGCCCTTCCCTCGAGCCTGCCTGAGCACCGTATCACGGTCCTGGTAATTGAGGATCTTAGCCAGTATTGGTCTGGGAGTGGCTCCCACTGGTGGTTTGGGGCCCAGAGCCCGGTGCGCCCTCTCCACTGCAAATACCGCAGAGAGGTGAGGATCAAAGAGTTCTCGGAGCATGTCTGCAACATACGTCTCCATCTTTGTGATGGCCGTTGTCTCCGGTACTCCCGTGATGCGGAGATTGTTGCGGCGTGAACGAGCCTCCAAATCCTCGTTCTTCGCTCTAATGACCCCAAGGACCCTGTCCCTTTGGAGGAAATGTTCCTTCGTTTCCACTTGGAAGTCATGAAAGTCCGAGGTCCGATTTTCCAAGACATCCAGTCTGGTTTCATGTGTTCCCACCTGTGTCTTAACCGCATCAAGTTGAGAGGTTAACGTGTCCAATTTAGAGCCAATATTCCGGAGACTGGACCTCATCTCCAGCATGAGGGATCTCAAATCTTCCCCTTGGTCCTCTGCCGGTTGGTCTGGACTTCGCTCCGCACCCATCTCAGGCTCTGCATTCCTCGTGGTTCTCCGTTGATCAAAGGAAATCTTTGGCTGCTTGGCATCCTGTTTGCCCATGTTGCAACTGGATAGATGGACGTACCCCACAGGTATCACCAGCCCAACGTGTACTTCCCGGATGCCGTCTGCGCCCTCGTCTTGACCAGCAAGCCAAGCCGTATCAGGGTGACCGCTGTGCGGATTCCAGCAGTGATGGTGCCTCCAACAGGCTCCGCGTGCAACAGCCGACCGTCACAGCCGTTGGCCTCTCCCTGCAGGCCGCAGGCTTCCCCCTGTATTAGCGGAGTTCGCTGCGCCTATCTCATAGCCAGACCCCGGGTAACTCGTCACAGGTCTCGCCTCTCCCCCGTGACTCCAGGTGTCCGGTGGGGGGGGGGGTGTTGAGCGTCGGGTCTTCCTGGGTCGCAGGCCACCCGATCTATTCTCCCAGCCGGCCTCTATTGGGCCTCCCCCGCGCAAGGGCTCGTCAGCAGTCGTAGGCCTCTGTCTAGGCTTCTCCGGATCGAACCAGGGGGGAAACTTTGGCGGGTCCTCTCAGCCCCGCGTCCGATCAACATTCCATTTCCGACTGGCAAGCCGGCCCCGCAGACTCCGAGTTTCCGTCCACCTGCGTGACCTCCCAGGGCTTGCCGGTTCTTTTTATCTTCGTCTTCGCACGGGGCCCGTGCACACGTGGCCGCCGTCCAGGATCAGTGTAGCACCTTGGTCGCCACTGCCCCACGCACCATGTGTCCAGTAGTTGTCTGGGCCCTCACCACTCCGGCCTATTCACGCCGCCCTGGCTCCTTCAGTCATGAGTCCGGCCCACCACGGCGGCAGCGCTGCGGTCCCGATGGCCCCCCCGGCCTGTCACCTTGTGTTAATATCGGCAGATGTTTTCCGGCCCCAACAGTACAACCATGCCACCACACTCCTTGAACACTGCGTTACTTGTGGCCAAGGCCGTGGGGGGCAACACTCCGTCCTCTTCACCTCCTGCCTCGTTCGGCTGACAATATCCGAGGCCTCCGCTCCTCAGTCCAATTCCCTCCGCCCGGGTGTCTCCATTCGTTAGCGCACCCACCTCCTTAGCGGCCCCCCTGGGCCCAGTTTCGGCCACAGCCCACTTCCGCGTCACAGCCGCGTCAGCCGTCCTCCAACCTCCACGGATCGGATCCCGTTGCCACAGTTCCCGGGCTGCCTGGGCCCCCACCTGCAGGTTAATATTCGCCGCTCAGGCCCCTCCGGTCGTTAGCGCGGCCCACCTTAGCAGCCGCGCCGCGGGCTTGATTTCCGCCGCGATCCGCCTTGCGGGTTCAGCAGCTGCAGAGGCACACCGGTCTCCGCAGACCAGGTCTCGCCGTCGCACTGTCCGGGCTCTGTGGGTGTAGAAACTGGGATGGCGGGTACTTCACCTTGCCCGCTCCTTCATGCCGTGCAGGTGCACCGTCTGCGCACAACCTTTATGCGGATATTTAGCGGATAATGTTCTCAGCCGGCGGAGCTCGCCTACTCGGCTGCCATTTCGCTTGCTCGGCAAACCACGCCCAAAAGCAACAAATAGTTGCTTGGTTTTACGGAAAGGTTTTGTCCTTTCAATGTAGTAGAGTAACGCCCTTTTCACATCTAAGGTGTGTAGAGCACGTTCTGCCACAGAATCTGGTTGAGGGAAGAACACAGGCAACTCAACAGATTGGTTGATATGAAAGGCAGAAATGACTTTAGGTAGGAACTTTGGGTTGGTCCGAAGGACCACTTTATTTTGGTGTATTTGTAAAAAAGGTTCTTCTATGGTTAGTGCCTGAAGCTCACCCACTCTCCTCAGTGATGTGATGGCTATGAGGAAAACTTCCAAGTGAGAAATTGCAGTTCACATCTATGCCATGGCTCAAAAGGTGGACCCATTAGTCTGGTAAGGACAATGTTCAGATTCCACACTGGAGCAGGTGGAAGTCTTGGGGGAATGATTCTTTTAAGTCCTTCCATAAATACTTTAATAGCAGGTACTCTAAAAAGAGACAGATGTGTGTTCTGTAGATATGCAGCTATTGCAGCAAGATGTAAGTGTATGGATGTGTACGCTAAGTTGCTACGCTGTAGATGTAATAGACAGCAAATGATGTTTTGGATTGAAGCATCAAGCGGGTTGATATGATTGTTATTACAGTATATCACAAACCTCTTCCACTTTGCTGCATAGCATGCTCTTGTGGTAGGACGCCTAGCCTCTTTGATAATGTTCATGCAGTCTGGCGGAAGATTAAGTAGCCAAACTCTAAGATTTCAGGAGCCAGATCGTAAGGTTGATAGGACTGGGATCTGGATGTCTTATGTCTCCATGGCTCTGAGTGAGGAGATTGGGAGTAAGATGTAGTTTTTGGTGAGGAACTACTGATAACTCCAACAGGGCTGTGAACCAGGGTTGACGAGCCCATGTGGGAGCAACTAGGATTAGTGTCAGGGACTGCTGTCTGAGCTTCCGAACCACTCATGGAATGAGTGGGAGAGGCGGAAAAGTGTAGGCAAATATCTTTGACCAATTCATCCATAGTGCATTGCCTTTGGACAATGGGTGTGGATAGCTGGATGCGAAGTTTGGTCATTTTGCGTTTAGGTGTGTGGCGAACAGATCTATGTCTGGGAAGCCCCACATTTGAAAGAACGGGAGGAGAACCTGAGGATGGAGTTCCCATTCGTGGATCTGGTGTCGTTGACGACTGAGTAGATCTGCAGTCTGGTTGTTTACTCCTGGAAGGTGTTCTGCAAGGAGATACATTTTGTGACTTATAGCCCATCTCCAGATGGTCTGAGCTAGTTGTGACAGCTGGAGACAGTGTGTGTCCCCTGTTTTTGTATGTAGTACATTGCTGTCATGTTGTCTGTACGAACTAGGACAGCTTTGCCTACTAGTTACTAGATGAAGTTGAAACGCTTTGAGCGCTAGAAACATCGCTAGCAGCTCTAGATGGCTGATGTGGAACTGCTTTTGTTGCAGAGTCCACATGCCCTGAATGGTATGTTTTTGGAGATGAGCTCCCCAGCCAGTGAGCGATGCATCTGTTGTTAGTACTATCTGTGGAACCGGGTCGATGAAGGGCCGCCCTTTTCAAAGGTTTTGTGTATTCCACCACTGCAGAGAGCGATGGGTGCGGCCGTCCACCAACACTAGATCTGATAACCGACTCTGTGCCTGGTTCCATTGACGTGCTAAGCATTCTTGGAGGGGACGCATTTGAAGTCTTGCGTAAGGTACAATTAGGACGCAGACGCCATCATTCTTAGTAACTGCATGAACACTCGAGCTGGTAATGAGTGTTGGGGCCGAAACTGAGAGATTAGAGTCTGCGTGTTGCGGATTCTGGCTGGGTTGGGACACGCTAGAGCTTTTTGAGTGTTTATTGTGGCTCCTAGATACACCTGTATGTTGGATGGTTGTAGATGAGACTTGGTCAGGTTTACGGTGAACCCAAGTTCGTGGAGTAGTTGCACTGTTTTTTGGGTGTGGCTTAGGCAGCTTCGTTGCGAGCTGGCTTCTATGAGCCAGTCGTCTAGGTATGGGAAAACGTGAATTTTTTGTCTTCGTAGATGAGCTGCGACTACTGCCAAGCACTTTGTGAAAACCCTGGGTGCGGTAGTTACTCCTAATGGGAGGACCTTGAATTGATAATGTTGGCCCTCTACCACAAACCTGAGGTATTTGCGGTGAGCAGGGCATATGGGAATATGGAAATAGGCGTCCTTTAAGTCCAGAGTGGATAGAAAGTCGCCTTGCTGAAGTAGAGGGAGCACTTGCTGGAGTGTGACCATGTGAAAGTGGTCCGACTGAATGTATAGATTTAGTTCTCTGAGGTCTAGTATCGGCCTGAGACCCGTCTTTTTTGGGAATTAAGAAGTACAGGGAGTATACCCCGGTCCCTTGGTATTGTAAGGGGACTGGCTCTATAGCATGTTTTTCCAACAGAGAGAGAACCTCCTGCCTGAGGAGGGTGATATGTTCTTGTGAAATTGTATGTGATCTTGGAGGAATATTTGGGAGAATGTCTGTAAGCTCTAGGCAGTAACCATATTGGATAATTTGTAGTACCCACTTGTCTGAGGTGATTGAATTCCAGACAGGTAGGAATTGGGAGAGATGTCCCCTGACAGGGGTGGAATGATCGGGGGGTACCGGAAGGAAGTCACTGTTTGTTTGCAAGGGAAGTGCCTGTGGAGTTGCCTCTGCCTCTTCCCTTACCGTTCTTTCCTCTAAAACCTCCTCTAAAATAGCTTCTTGATGAGGGCGATTGGTTGTTACCCTTGTAAGAGGAGGAGGGAGTTTCTGTGGATACACTTTTAGCGCCACCCCTGTAAAAGGAGCGACGAAAGGAACCTCTATTTGTAGATGATTGCAAAGCCCCCATGGACTTTGCGACCTTTGTGTCTGTTTTCATTTTCTCCAGCGAGGTATCAACTGCTGGGCCAAAGAGATGTTCTTTATCAAACGGTTGATTGAGAATGGAGGTTTGCACCTCCGGCTTGAATCCTGAGATTCTCAACCAAGCATGCCTGCGTAGTAGTACGCTAGTGTTTACTGCACGAGCTGCCGTGTCTGCTACGTCTAGGGCACATCTGATGGAAGTATTGGTAATGAGTTTGCCTTCCTGAATAAGATCATTAGCCCTAGCCTTATGTTCGTCAGGGAGGAATTGCATGAGCTTTTCTAGCTCATTGTAATGAGCCCTATCGTATCAACAAAGCTTGAGTATTAGCAATGCGCCAATGATTGGCCGCTTGGGAAGCTACTCTTTTGCCCGAGGCATCAATTAGCTTGGACTCCTTGTCAGGAGGAGGGGCCTCACCTGTGGTCTGTGAGTTAGCTCTCTTGCGAGCGTTGGAAACCACAAGAGACTCTAAGGGCAACTGACCTTTGATGTAAGTGGGGTCAATAGGTGCAGGTTTATACTTTTTCTCCACCCTAGGTGTAATTATTCTTGCCCTCCCAGGATCTTTGAATATTTCATCTGCGTGCTTTAACATCCCTTTAAGCATTGGCAGTGTATGAGTGGCTTTCTGAGTGGAACCTAGGGTCTCAAATAGAAAGTCCTCTTCTAACGGCTCCTTATGTAGCTCCACCCCGTGATATTGAGCAGCTCTGTTAAGTAGCTCAATATAGCCAATGTTATCATCAGGTGGCGAGGGTCTGGACGGATATAGATCAGGGTCATTATCCGTGTTTGGGTCAGTGTGATAATCCTCCCTGGGGTCAATGTCCTGTGGACTTTCCTGATCCTCATCCCCATCATCCTGTGGGTCAGCTGATAGTGGTGGTGAATTTGTGGGTGTAATGAGTAAGTTGGGATCAGTGGGAGAAGGAGGTGGAATGTAAGGTGGAGAAGGGTTAGTACCCCCACTTTTCTTTTTGAGAGGAATGTGGTAATCCTCTAGCTGGTCCATTTTTTTGAAAGGGTGGCATGGATATGTCCTGTATCTGGGTTTATCACCAGCTTTTTCTGTTTCAGATCAGACGGCGAGGCATCGGTCCGAGGCTCTTTAGACGGAGTGTCTGTGTCCTTACTCGCCGGTTTCGGTTCCGAACCTTTCGGTGCCGAAGGTGGATTCTTCGGTAACGATGGGATTGTGACCGAGAGATGTTTCGGTTTAGGTTTCGGTGCCGAAGGTGTTGGTTGGGCACCGATATGGGGCCGACTCGAGCACGAGCCGGAAGGCTTTTCTTTGTGTTTCGTTGCCGGGCTCGAGGGCGGGGCGTCTGAAACTTTTTGGCGGTGCCGACCTTGGCCCGAAGGCAGAGGTGGGACCGGAGCCTTTTTCTTTTTGTTGAGGGGGCAAGGGGGTATCTTTACTCACGGTACGTTGACCCGGAGTAACCTGCTCCTCTGCTTCGGACACGGAGATATGTAGTTCTTCTTCCTCGGCTCCTTGAGCGTGATGTTCTGTGTCAGAATCTTCACCGAGGATGTCCGGTGCGGAGCCGCTTTGATGTTGCATCTCGTGACGTTGAGCCCGACGGTCACGAATCGTTTTCTTCGATCGAAACGATCGAGACGCGTCGCAGTCTTTTTCGTCGTGTTCCGGGGACAGGCAGAGGTTGCACACTTCGTGCAAGTCGGTGCGTGAAAATTTAGCACGACACCCGGAGCAGAGTTTGAAAGGAGTCTGTTCCATCGACTGCTAGCGCTGTCGGCGCGGGTAGGCCCGACGGCCCGCCACGAATTTTCTGATCGAAGTTGTTTTGAGTTGAAATGATACGCGAAGAATGGGAAACCGCGATTGATAAAAATACCGTCGAGGGTAGTGGATTGCGCGTCAAAGGGGTCCGAGAAACAGTGCCGAACCGGAGCGCAGCAATACACATCCGAACCCGATGGTGGAAAAAAACAATCTAAGGATGGAGTCGTTGCCCATGCGCACTATCACCGAAAGGAGGAGTCACCTACCTCGTGACTGGAAAGAATTCTTTGAAGAAAAACAAAGTGCAAACATCCGGACCCAACACTAGATGGCGAGCTATGCACAGCATGTGATCTACAGCTCACCTGCCTCGAACACAGTAGTTTTGCTTGTTTACTGCCAGGACATGTAAAGTACATGTCCTGCCTGTGTCATATGTCGCACCCTGGTTTAAGACTCGGTAGGCCTGCTAGAGGAGTGACTTACACAGATGTGCAGGGGAAGTGATGTCTTACTATTGCTTTCAATGGCAAAGTTAAGTTAGCAGTGGACAACTGCTCTACCAGTCTGCAGTGGGATACGGGGGAGGGGACCTCCAGGGTGGCACAAACAGTGCTGCAAGCCCTGGGGTCACCCTCTAACTTACATACCCTGGGTACTAGGGTACCGTTTACTAGGGATTTACAGGTAAGTTATCCATTTGCAATTGTGGTACAGCCAGTTCAACATACCCTTTAGGCTCTGGACACTCTCACTTAAGTCTGATTAGCAGACCTCAGCGCACTCTGAGTAGACAAACCAGCAGCATCAGTCGAAAAACTTGGGGGCGACCATACTAAAAGAGACATTTCCTTACAATAACTCACACCATAATACATTCTCAAAAGAGATTAATGAAAATATGGAAACCTCTGATTGACCTTCCTCAAATTGGGAAACAAATGCTTTCAGGCCACAGATTAAGGGTTTCCGATAGAGACTTCTAACTGCAGATTCCTCACCACAGAATATTCCCCAGGTGTCACATTGGATCGGGAAAATCTTGAGCAGTATCTTTCTGTGTCGGTAGGTGGCGTTGATCTGCTCTGCATTGTTGCTGATTTGGCTCTGTCGTCCATGTCAGAAGAAACATTGTGATGCACATATATAGGTGCCACCCAGGCACGCTGACATCAGATCCTTTCTTTCTGTGCCAACAGCACAGATCTGGAGCGCAACCTCTGTCATTTTTTTAATGCTTTTTTCAATTCTCTTTTTTCACTTTTCTCCCAGTGTTCTAGGGACTCACCCTAGGCAGGGATGGATTGCACTCTGAATTAAGTCCGCTACACATTAGCTAAAAAGCAGCCTCCTGAAGGCTAGTGGGCCCATTCCACCAGGGCCAAGGCTGCTACTACTGCATTGGCACATGGGGTACATGTCCTGGAAATCTGCCAAGAAGCTATGTGGGCATTCCTTCACAAGTTCACAAAGCATTACTGCTTAGACAGTCCGGTCTGCCGAGATGGGCATTTTGCCCACTCGATCCTCCAGGATTTTCTGGTTTGAGCCAGTTCACTGACACCTCTGTGGAGGAATTTCTTGCGTATCTATTCTTAGGTGAGGAATCTATAGTTGGAAGTCTCTATCAGAAGAACAAGTTGCTTACCTTTTGTAAGTGCCTTTTCTGGTAGAGACTCTATCCACAGATTCCTCACCGACCCTCCCATCCTTCCCTCTCTGTGAACTGTGCTTTTCACCCTTAGGCCCCATCACATACTGCACACTGGTCAAAACGTTGTTTTTTTTAAAGATAGCTCTGCGTTTTTGGCCCCGAAATATTCATAAAAGAAACTGATGACAGCACGCCGGGGTGGCGCTTTTATTGGCACCACAAAGTCAGATGACACCAACACAGAACCGTTCAATGACACCTACCGGTGCTCAGAGGTACTGCTCAAGATTTTCCAGATCCAGTCTGACGCTTGGGGAATATTCTAAGGTAGGAATCTGCAGTTAGAAAGTCTGCACCAGAAAAGGAGTTACCGAAGGTAAGTTACTTGTTAATTACAGCTGCTTGCTTGAGCATCTACCAAAGGTAGGCATAGAGAGGGAATGTCTAATGACTCTCGAAACTACATCTCCAGTGATTCACTGCTCTAGTTCCTTGATATCAGGCACATACTATACATTGACAAGACAATACCGATACATTGCTCTCCAAGGCATAGGCATTGCCCTTGCCAGACTATTATTGGACTGCTATTGGTGGAATTGGGGTGGGAATCAGTTTGGGTGTGAAAGGAAGTTAGAATGTTATGAAGTTTCAACACATAGCAGGTAGCTCTTTTCTCTGCTTACATAAATAGTCAGGCGTGCTTGTCTAGCGGGACTGATACAAGATTTAGCAAATTAATACACGCAATACGTGTACAACTGTATGCTTTTGAAAATTATACAATAAAAAGATTTTGAAGCAGATGTACACAAAAGAAATATCGGGGCACTTCACCCAAAATATGGATATCTTTTCACAACGCATCGCCAAAATCTGTGCACATAAACTTGCACGTGGTCCAAATAAATAAAATTAAGCCAAAGGGAGGGCCGGGGACAGCAGCCTGACCACTTTCAACCTGTAGATGATGCTCTTGTATATTGAGACAAGGCTTTATTTCCATTGTCAGCAAATATATGTATAACACAAACCTAGATAGCAATCGTTTGTGGCTTCTGGCAACAATTATATAAATTGGGATTTATTTAATGTTGCCTCTGATGTAATTTCTCATCTCCTCGGTGAATGCAGAAAATAAAGATTCCGGTTTCCCTCACTTGCATTAAATATGGTAATAAACAAAATCCTGTTAGTAGCTGTGATGTCATTTTGAGCATTTAAAGATGTTATGCAGATCAGTCAAAAAAGATCTCACACACACTCTCTCTAAAACAATGGTTAAAGTAAAGTTATAGTTAGGTGAAAATGTCAGTTAAAACACTTTTAAATTACCATAACCACTGAAATACACAAGTTATAGTTATCTCAAGTAACTATAACGCACGCCCCCTACCACGAAAAGTCTTGCATTACTTATGTAATTTCAGATGTTGCAGCTGTGCTATCAATGATGTCTTAGCTCCTGTCATGAGTGATGTAATATATGGGTTAATTAGCATGGCATAGCGAGGGTGGGAGTTATAGTTACTTTAAGGCACGAGTTACAGCAAAGAGCTCCTGCACGAAGTGCTTGAAAAAATATGGTAATTTCTCCTGGGGTTATGGATTTAATGACAGAGGAGACTTACTGAGTTTTTATTTTATTTTGATGGGGGGCTGCTACACTCCCTTCAACACCCCACAACATTAAAAAAACTTATGTTTGGTGGTGCCACTCCCTCTTCTAGGGGCACCACAAGCATGCAATTTTGCTATTTTAAAATGCCCGATGGCATTATGGGGTGCTACTTCCTGGCTCCTGCTGCTCATTTATTATTCATTTTTTAAAATTTATTTTGAGTGTTCTGGTGCATACCAATACTTTTTTTTGGTGCGGACTGCGAGGGGAGCTCCTGGGCTCCCGCAAACCCACCTGCTCCCCTGACAGCACCCATCATGGGTGGCAGCAATTGTTTCTAAAAATATATTATATATATATATATATTGAGGTGGTGGGCGCACGCCCCGAGCCTTTAGGATCCCAGAGATCCCATCCCCAGGGGCCTTTCTTTTTATTTAGGGGCATGGGGTGCGTGGCCCCCTCCCCATGCCACAATGGGCCCCTGGCACCTTAAGTGACTGCTCCGATGGCCATCCTTTGCACCCACAACACATTATGTTGGGGCCACAGGGGTAGATCTAGGGTTCCACCAGCCCTCCTGGATGCCCGCATCTAATCATCCTGGGTGCATCAGGAGACGGCACTGCTCCCGCTCAATGTAAGCAGCTGTTTTTGCTGGCTCCCACCGGAACAATCTGAGTTTCTCTGACCGCAAGAGCGGGTAGGCAAACACATGGTTGTGCCCACCCAGTGGGAGCATTTTTAAAGCTCCCACCGGGTGTGGGCAGACAAGCCTTCCCTGGTCTTTTCTCTCAGCCACAAACCAATATAGATGTAGCACAACCACCCCCAAAAAAGAAAATGGAACGCCCAGCAAAAGGGAGACCTTATCATAGTCATGCTTCCCAGCAAGCCCCTACACCTGATTTTATACACTGTCCCAATAAACTATAGCTCCCCGACATCTAATGTGGGGAGAATCCCCTCAGAAGTATCCTCGTCACCCCCAAGTGGGAGTACTACTACAAGCAACCCAAAGCAAGCATCAACATTGTTAGCGATACCCTATGCCCTTTGTGGCTCAATGACCACTAGGCATGTTTAGCAAGGACCATCCTGACGAACAAGTACTAACACACCAATCTGGCTCAGAAGGTGCCCCAAAAATTAGCCTCTCCATAGTTCATTCAAGCATAACAAGAAAGTTAGAAACCTAGGGCAGTTCTGCTTAAACACTGCAAGTAACCTAGAGTTAATTTCCAGTCACTTACTATTGTTTCCTACTCCAAGGCGGACCTCTTATTGCCCAGTGACCAGCATGCTTGATGCGCTGGAGCTTTGGTGCCATGCCTGGCCTATGTTTTGCAGCAGCTGTCTGCTTTATCTTGCCAATGCCCATTTCCATTTTTCCTATTCCTTTTTAAAGTCTGGCTTGACAGCATAGCTGTCGTCCGAACTCATGTGTTCAACATAAAAAGAGCTTTCGGAAGTACTAAAGAGAGATGGGCTTAATTTTCGCCAGCATGTAGGTTTCCTTGAGTTCATTTGAATTGGCAGACGTTGTGTGCTTTAATAAAAACTTTTAAAAAGTGCTTGTATTTCACTTTTTGCTGTGTTGGAAATCCTATTCATAATACAGCAAGATTGAGTTGGTTATGGTGGCAAGCCAACGATCAAGGCTATAGGCCTGATCTGTTCATTATGAACAGTTACGATAAAGGCAGTAGGCCTGACATATTTATTGTGGAAAGCGTAAAGTTAATAGGCATCAAAGGGTGGATTGTTTATAGTGTGTATTAAAAACTGCATTGAGGTTTTTAATTACATATAATCACTTATTATTGTAGTAGGCAAAGGCGTTGGTGGTGGTTACCCTCTCTCACGAACCGTGGAAATAGAATATTCCTTGCTAGGCCCCCTTACCAGAGATAGTATTTTGCTTTGATGACTGTAATGTTGTATACATTTGTGATTTTATCACTTTATGCCTGCCTTGTGGGAAAGCTTACGTTCAATACAATAGGCCTGAGTTGGTTACGATGGCAAGCCAATAATTAAGACAATAGGTCTGATTGATTCAATGAGAAAATTATGTGCAATGCCATATATCTGATCTACTTATTATGAAAAGTTTTTAAGGATGCAGTAGGTGTGGCATATTGATTCTGAAAAGCATTTTTTGAAGATTTGCTGGTATGCCCGGCTGTGTGCTCCCTCTCACCTTGTTTCGATTGGCTCCTTGCTGAGTAATTGGGCTGACAAGCTAATTGGGATACACCTGTGATCTGCGAGTGGGACAGAAACCTGAGAAGACTGTGAGCAGCATTGCCAGCACCCTACATTTCAAGCGTTACTCTCTACTAAATAAGTACAAACATCTTGAAACACGTTTCTAGAGATGCACAGCACAGGCTGCACCAACTATGGTGAAAACTAAGGACTTTCAACTGAAGTGAGTGTTATCAAGCACTGCATTCACCACAATGAGTTTGGGCAAATTGTGTCTGGCATGGCAGACAGTGTGCTCTCCACCCAGTCCCGTCCCCCCCCCCCTTTTTTTTATTTTTTTTATAGCAAATAGGCCTTTACCAGTGAATTCTCATCATACCGTTACAGGCTGTAGGCAGGTATTTTGTTATATGAAATCTCACAGATTACCATAGTAGGTAAGGGGATTTATATTGGAACCCCGCTCACAAACCCTAGGTTTAGAAGATTTTCACTGTAATAATCATTGTTATGGCTTTTGAGAGGGGTTGTATATTGTTTTTCCAACTGTAATTTTGTAAATATTTGTAATTTCTTTTTACTGCATAGATGGTTGTCCGCTTATGCGCACTTCAGTAGACCAGTGTTCCAAGCCAATGCTATAGTTCTTATTTGTCCATAAGGAAACGTTATGTCAGATTCAATAGGTTTGATGCCATGTTGTCAGCAGTCATGGGTTGTTTATTTTTCTATCCTCCCATCTTCTTGGTGCTCACTTGTCCCCCATCATGCCACCCCTTAGGCTGAGACCTTACCTGGCCCTTACTGTACCCAGTGGCACAACTTGTTGACTACTGTTATGTTTTTTTCTGTGCCTTGTCCCTTCTTCTCACCTGTCCACCTCAACCTGCATCCCCTGCACATGATCTACTGGTAACATGATCAAGATGATTTATTCCCCTCTCTGTTCCCAGACCCTCTTTTACCTGTCCCTCTTCACATCCCTTATTTGAAAAGACTGCAGTCACTGCTTCTGCGTACAAAACTCCACTTCTAGGTTAGAAGTATGATCTATAAGTGCTCCACTCCATCCACTAAACCTGACAACTTTGCCTCTAAAGTCTATGTGTATAGCAGAACAAACACTAATAGGTGCACATCTGCGGCAAGATTAAAAATCCAAGCCTCCGAAAGACTACTTGAATGATCTCACTTTCCATCTGCACCTTAGACTTGCTCATTTCATGCCACAATTCAGGAAAGGTCTCAATCCACACCTTCACAATCTTGCTACAGGGTAATCTTACCTTTTCTTACTTCTCTTGCATCCCCCACTTTGATACAGTTTTTCTTCTTTAGTTGTACACATTTATTGTCATTGATTCTCATTGTAAATATACTTGTATAACTATCTTGCCCCACATGCAGGCTCAGTATCCTTTTGGCATATATAGCACGGTGCAGTCCTGTGAGGACAGGTTTGTGCTACACAAGTACGCCCACTGCCCCTTTACATCATTCTTTCCTTCCTCATCACTCACCCCCCCCCCTTTTCCGGCACTTTCCCTTTTTCATTCTCTTTCCCTTCCTGTAATTAGGAATTATACCCCTGAAGAAAGGCACAAGTAGAGGCTGGTTATGGCTATTACCTCAGGAGACTACGAACATTCTTCACTGCTCCTTACAAGCAGAATTCTATTTTGAAACCCTTCCGTACCATTTCAGCTGATTGATTCCTTCGCAGTCCATAGGTAAACACATGACCACAAGAAGTTCAGCAGAGATCTCAAGTCCAAGAGTCCACAGGGGTGAGAGTTGAGTTCTGGACCAAAATCTGTGGTGCACTACTGTGTAAAAATGAATGGAATCATTGACAATGAGCAAGTGTGAGACAGTACTCTAAAGGGTCAATCACATCTGGTAAGGTTGTACTACAAGGTGTGGGAGTCAAAACACAAGATCAAGACACCATACCAAGTTTTGAGACTCGCACTAAAGGAGTGAGGCACTAAGATACTAGCACCAAATAAACAAGATTATGCTCCAAAACATAAGATGATTCCCAATAACTAGGTGGGAGATAGCTGCAGGGACCACTGCTTGATTGGCATGTTACCATCGTGGCCAAAAGGGGGCATTGCCTGCAAATGCAGGTCCATCGCCTTACCCACTTTCTTTGAATGGCGCACTGGAATGGACTTGTTTGCGAAAATTGAGGAACCCATCTATGCTGCAAGAGGCTGCCCCTAGAAACATACCAAGATCTGGGGCAAATGGTCAGAATACTATGGGCTGGACTCTATGGGTCAGATAAACTAATTTGAACATCTGTAACAAACACTTGTGCTGGTGATCTTTGTAGATGGTGCTCTATGTTCTGTTTTGTTTGCATGTTTGGAAAAAACAATAAAATTGATTATCATAAAAAGATGATTTACACTAAATGAGTGATATGCTTGAAAAAGTGAAACGCATGTTCAGTGAGTAACAGCGTGTTCCAAGGTGTGAGGCTTGAATCCAACGAGAAAGTAGGAATCACACCACTGAGGGACTTGCACCAAATAAGTGAATATATGTTGCAACAAGTGAGTTGTAAAAACCAACAATGTGAGTGTGCTCCAAGACGAAATTGACATTCTATGCTTAAGACGGTACCGCAAGCTTTGACACACTCCCCTAATCCTTTTTAAACATAGTTTAATGATTTTTAAAAAAAAAAAGAACAATAGCCAGCACATCTATTGTCCTTGTGTATGGTTACATGTGTATTCATCTCTTTTGGTCCACCACAAGGTTGCAACGTTTCCCCATTACACATTTGTAGAAAATCAACATAATATGTAAGCCCCTAGTATATACTACAAACTGTACTCAGGGCCTGGAAGTTAAATGTCACTAGTGAACTGCAGCACCTATTGTGCCATCCACAATAGTGGTTTCTGTTCTACCATTGTAGCCTGACTGTAGCAGTATGAAAACTGCAATTCAACCTGTCAAAATGAACCTTAATGACTGGTCAAAACTTTCCTTTTAAATATGAGTATGTCTACCCTATGTAGGCCTTGTAGCCCACACAGCACAGTGCATGGTATTTAAAAGTAGAACATGTATAAATATAATGATAATTCCTTACAATGACTAGCACCCAAAAGCTATTTTTGCTGTGATAGGACAAGCTGCGCTATGTAGAAAACCAGAGGACAGGTTAAAATATCAATACTGTATGTTGGGAATGGGACCAGCAAGAAAAATAAACAACTATTTTTATAGTTAGTAAAAATCCAATTCAATGATGAAATTGGTATATTTTTATTAATATGAAGGAAAAGTAACTTTTAGAAAGTTATCTTTTCCCTGCCTGAATTTCCTGTAGGCTAATTTGCCTTGGCTCTCTAGCTTCTCCCAGTCATTAATTAGTCTTAAAAAGGTGTGAAATGCCTCCAAGGAGCAAACAATAGACTAACCTAAATGGGCAGATATGACTCCTCAGAATATGCAGTGGTATCCTTTTTGACAGTACAGTGTCAAATCACGCTTGAGTGTCAAATCCTGGCTTGACATGTCTGCTGTGTTCATATGTAGCACCTGGGTTACACTTGAAATGGGAGGGAACAAGTTGCCAACACAATTCTTGTGGATCCACTCTGATTGCTGAAGGACTCTGCTTTCGCCCTACCAGATTTCTGTCTGAGTTTGTTGTGGCTACCTCACACTGGATTTTAGTGTTAGGTGTGGGAGGATACTAAGATCAGCATAGAACACTCCCCACATCAACCCTCAGCTCCCCAGTTTAGTGTGGCGGAAAACTTTTGCCATATTGAAAATGCCCAAATTTAGTAGAATTGGCCCAGTGAACTTTTACCCCACTGGGTTAGGCGTTCCCAGGTGTCATTCTCCCCAACCAGCTAGTACCAGACAGAAATGTGACACCTCCAGGCACCCACTTCAGAACACTATCTGGAACTGCAGAAGATCAGAAGAGGATTGGACCTGCTGTCTGTAACCTGAGAGGAGCACTGAAAGACAGGACAAACAAATGGACTACGAGGGTCAGTTGGCTGACCTCTGGTGTGGCTACAGGGAGACAATAGACTGCAAGAGGCCTTTTCCTGGAAATAAAGAAAGGCAATTCAGATAAACTAGTGGTGTATCTGAGAAAATTATCTGTGATAGTGCATACACTGTGTGCATGTTCCAAACAAAATCAACATAGTAAAATAAAAAATAATAGGTAAGCCCGCACATACCTAGCCAGGTGTTATGTTTCATCCTTGGGCTTCCTCCGTCACCAAAAATGATTATAATGTTGGGTGGGTTTCCTATGTTTATGAGAAGTGCTTTATCTGTCTTCTTATGAAGAGGCAATCTGAAAAAGTATAGAATAAAAATCTCCAAGGTGTCTCAAGTACACCTTTAATAATATACTACAAAGGCGATAGTTAAACTGTCTCAAGGAGGATACCTGAGAGAGCTTTTACTCCAGCATCTTTGTGGTCCTTCCTTTCTGGAAACACCCAGCTGACCAGTAGCAACTGGACCTGGATTGGACCCTGCTATTGGTCTCTGCCTGACACCCTGTGAGTCTCTAAGTGACTCCCCTGAGGTGTTGGGGGGGCCTTGGAAGTGTACTCCTGTGGTAGGCTGGGACTTAAAAGACAAAGGGTCATATTTACAAGGAGTTAACGCCACCAGAACGTCACTTTTTCAGACGTTCTGGTGGCGTTAACGGTTTCATCTTATGTACAAGGCGGCGTTAAGCCACATAATGTGGCTTAACGCCGCCTTGTAAATAATGCCACTATTCATGCAGCACTTAGCGTGAAAGGGGCATGCAATGGGTGTTGAAGTGGCGTTCCGCCGCAACGCCCATTGCTTTTTGACGCTGCCCCATATTTACAAGGTATGGGGCAGTGCCAAAAATACCGCCAGGGAATATCTGGTCTTAAGGAGTCGATAGGAGGAGAAATGTTTTATTTCTTCTTGGATTTTGCTCTTTCCACGTGTGCTGCATTCTGCAGCACACATAAATAGAGCAAATCCCCTGTGCAGGAAGGTGTCCCTTCCTGCACATAAACAATTGCCCCTTCAGCGCACGCACCCTAGCAAAATGGTGCTAGGGTGCCTGCGCTGGCGCTAGGCAGCATTTTTAGCATTAGCACTAGGGGTAATGCAGGGGTGCGCTGCATTTTTGCGAATACGGCGCATCCCTGCATTTTGAAACTGTCAGAACACTGCGCTGCGCCAGTTTCTTGTAAATATGCCCCTAAGTCGGAAGGTAAAATCTTTGACCAGAACGAACCTGGCTGGTGAACTCATTGGAAATATAAAGCCTCACTGTTGTCGATGAGGAAAGAGTTGGCTCATGAATAGTGCTCCCACTGTCTGTGTCAGGAGGGTAGCTTTATCTAAGATGGTGGCCTTGCTGCAGTTTGTGTACTATTTCATGGCCCTAACAAGAACCCTGAAGATGATCTTTGGGGTGCTTCATGCTATATTATTAGACCTGTAGTGGCACCCTATGCCTCAGGTACTCCAACTACATGTGAGTATTTTACATACACAAGATCCTCATTGGCCTTCGACAAGCCCCACTCGCAGTCCTTTCTGACACTTGGCAGTATTAAGTTCTCCGCATTAGGGAGGCCATCATTGCTCTGCAAGGACATAGTCGTTGAACCTCAATTATATCGGCTGATCTCGGAGGTACAACTGGAATAGTATGTTCACCCACTGAGGTCAGGGTCAATGTTTGATTCCACGCTTGTGTCTGTAGATTAATTATCTACACACTGCTCTTGGATTCCCCTCACCCGCTGGCATGTCTGTTTCTGAGTCGTCATAATTACTGTGCCTGGCTTTACTAAGTGGATATTGGTTGTCCTTGCCTTGAGTGTAGGCTTCCACCCAGTGCCATACTTCAGGTTTAGTGAAAATGTAAGCGTCATGGTCCACCACTATTTTCAGCTTGGCTGGCAACACCCCAATGAAAGATGCTCTTTGCTGCTGTAAAGTCTGGAAAGATCATCACGCTGCTGTTTTCAATATCAAAGTGTCCTCTCGTGATTTGGAGCAACAGATCACAGTCTCTATAATTCAAGAACCTCGCACCAGCTGGTCTATGGGGTGCTCCTGATCGTAGTGGCGTCCCCGGAATTTTCTATTGTGCAAAACATTGGCAACACCTCAGGGGACACTGTTTGCACTGCCAAATTCTCCAAAAACATCACCCTGTTCAAGCCTTCAATTCTTTCAGGGAGTCCAATCAAATTTATTTTATTCCCTGCTGAATCCTCTGCCGTATATTTGATAGCAGCGCATTCCATGGAGTCTTGACACTTCTTTAAGGAGTTCTACAGTTGCTGGTTTGAGGTCTGTCAGTATGGGCTCTAGCTTGCTTATTTGCTCTGACATCTTCAGTTGATCCTCCCTGAGGAGATCCAAATCCAACACCATTGTGTCTATTTAGTGCTCCGGGGTTTCTTTGATAGACACAGGAATGGCATTCAGCTTATCCATCTCCCAATCAACAGTCACAGCACTTTGCAAAGTCTTAGGTTTGTCTGCTATGTCCAGGGTAGCTGCTGCTCGGCTGTCATTTTATGTATTGTCTTTGTGGTACTTCCCCACATTGTTAAACACGTAAGGTAGTCATGAGTCTATAATCCTACCCCTACCCCCAGAGATGTTCATTCAAGGTGGTCAACCATTCTGCATCCTAGTTTAATGGAGGGGAGCCAAGTCAGACTCAGTGGGAACAACTCGGCTAGGCAAAACCTGAGTGACCCCAGGCATGAAGAGGAAGAGCGCTGCATTTGGTTGAGGATTCTTAATAGAGGGGGCCATCCCTTCAAGTCCTAATTGAGCAGAGGGAAGCCATTCCAATCTCAGCATGATCAAAGCAGGTGGTTGCTTTCAGTGCACCTGCACAAGTGAAGGCAAGGCAGGATGTGCTCATTTCATGGTTCCCAACAGAAAGGGCAGCTTGCACAGGCCATGCCTCACCCAGGATGGGTTTCCAAAAATCCCAATAATGGTTAATGCTGTGGGAGCGCAGCCACGACAAGCACAGCAAATTGTCATCCCACTGGTAATGGAGTAGCTGCAAGCACATATCTCAGGGGATCACAGTACATTTATCCTTCAACGTGCTCATGGTGCTCTGTTTTCTCCGGCATGTTGATTTTAATCCTTGCCCCTGGGATTATAACGATGGTCCTCTTTGAGCCGTCCCTCTTCCAGCACGGCCATCTCAGTTTCCATCAGTTGGCACCACTAACTAATCTCTTTGGTCTCAGTAGTGCGTATGCCACAGAAACATCTCAACAATCTCTGTGCCTTCCCCTGGCAGCGTGCATCACCGGCAATTCACAGAGGTTGACAGATGAATCACACACAGCTGTTGTTCTATGGCTGTCGTTTCAATTGCTGCATGGATCTTTTAAGGCAGACTCATACATGTCTGTAGTGAACCCTGAGCTAGCTAAGACTCCTAGTCACCACAGAGGGAAGCTGCTCATGAAAGAAACACTGATTTTCAGCCAGATGAGTGGGTCGCCATTCTGCATATTCCGGCGCCTTTCCCTGTCACGCAGCTCAGCAAGGTGGCTTCCTTTGCTGTGATTTTTTGATAAATGTGCCCTTGTGTGTCTTATTTTAGTTATATACTAGTTCACGTAAAAAAAAAAAATCACCAATTTATCTCTACCGTGCCTTTATTACAATGGGAGGAGCAGGTTGGTTAACGTGTCCTTCTTACAATGGGAGGAGCAGGTTGGTTACTGTCTCTTTCTTACAGTGGGAGGTACAGGTTGGCTACTGTCTTTCTTTCAATGGAAGGAGCAGGTTGGCTACTGTCTCTTTCTTACAATGGGAGGAGCAGGTTGGCTACTGTCTCTTTCTTACAATGGGAGGAGCAGGTTGGCTACTGTCTCTGTCTTACAATAGGAGGAGCAGGTTGGTTACTGTCTCTTTCTTACAATGGGAGGAAAGGGTTTGTTATCCTGTCTTTCTTACAATGGGAGGAGCAGGTTGGTTACCATGCTTTTCTTACAATGGGAGGAGCAGGTTGGTTGTACACTCATTTCTTTGTAAAACAATGGTGTTGTAGGACCCAAAAAATCTAATCCAAGCGCAAGAAGAAATAGCTATATCAATGCTTTTTCCAAGTCTTCTTTTGGTATTATTTCGCTGCCAGCCACCAAGTAGCTTCAGCTTTCAGCTGTTTTCGCTTACCCAAGTTTCTGATAGTTTAACGTATAATTCCATATTGGTTGCCAGCACAGGGACTTGAATTTCCTCTAATTAGCTGCAATAATTTCAACGATGTCCCCAACACTGGGCCTCAAAATATTTCTTAGCCGGGGACACACAAATACTTAAGATGGCAGTGAGCATTTGTTCAACTCTGCAGTCCCATATGCCTTCTGTCCCCCTTCTTGTGTGTTTCCCTCTGGTACATGTTTTGCTGGGCTTACCTGCCATCAGTCTGCTCCATGACCTTTCTCACTGTTCAGCCACAGCAATTTCTGTCAGATAGATTTCTGGTTCCACATGCAAGACTTGGCGCATTGTAAACATATGTGATAACATAAGAATACATCAAATATAAAAAGCAAGTGAACTTAACTAGACAGAGAGCAGCAATGTGTGTAGTGTGGTGCCTATGTCAGGAGAAGCAGACAAACAAGATTTTTGGTGAGGGGTCAGATATCCGTATCCTCAGGTGAAGGTGTTTGGCTTAAATTTTCTTGTTGAATTTAAATGGACAGCATGGTAGCCTGTTCTCCGTTATGACTTGCGGCTCTGGAAAAAGGAACACGTCTGCCAAGCACTGTACACATCAAGCTAAACAGTGGAGTTTACCACTGGCAGCCCTCATCATGCTGGACCGGCAACAAGTATTGCCGCTGCTCAAACATAACGTGTATTTGTAAAGCGCACGTTCACCCGTAGGCATCTTGGCACTGAATTGCAGATGTTTATTATTACCCAGCTCAATGATACTCATTTTATCGACCTCAGAAGGATGAGAGGCTGAGTGGACCTGCCAGGATTTGAACCTGTAACCATAAGGTCAAACACAGGCCCCTACAGTGGACGCATTAGTCTACAAAGCCACCATACATGGCTAAAAAAAAGGGTCGATATCAAAGGCATGCAGAGGCAGCCCATGAAACTGGCCAAAGCCTGAGCTCTACTTGGCAAGAGGGACGCCAGCACTACAGTTTTCTAGTCTGTTCCAAAAGCCCCTTCACCGAAGATGAGGAATATAGACAGCTAATGTCCACGGACGCAGACTCCAAGGGGGCTCGGACTCTACCTGGTTACGAGGCCTAATAGCAGGCCCTGTTGTGTCAGAAGAGCTAAATGTTTGCACATTAGTCCTGAGGTGCAAGTGGACATGGCTTGCAAGAGGAGGATGGTGGTTGTGGCATAGCACCGCTCCGCACCACACCCGAATCATCCGGCATTTCTGCAACCCGGGGTCAGCCATCCAACGACCCGAGCTGTGCCTGATGCCTCACAGTAGGCACCGTACAAAGTGGAAGCTGTGCTGATGGGCGTGGCACTAACCTACGCCACTGGACTTGAGAAGGCCGTGCTCACCCAGTCCAGGCAGAGGCCATCTGCTAGCGAAGGCTCCGTGTGACGACGGTACTGAAGCACCCTTCCCCTTGCCCACTCTTATACGTGATAGGGGCAGTGGGGTCTTATCTGGGCTCCCGAAGGAGAGCGGAGAGGCGCGTGGAGCCGGGACAGATTCGTGAGGCCGCCCGGCTGGTGGAGATTGGGAAGGAGACCCCGACACCGGCGTACAGGGTAGAGCTGTAAGGAGGCACGCCAACAGACAACCCGGACGGAGGCCGCCAGAGGACCTGCTTTGTGGCGGTACGGTGGCGCTCTATCCAGGGTTGGATTGGGATTAAAAATCGTCCCGGGCACGCAAAAAAAAAGTGGCCCACATTTGCATATTGCCTTTCCTCAAAACACTGCTTCGGCGAAATTTTATATAAAAAAAAAGGGGGGGGTTGGGGGGGGGGGGAGGGGTGGGGTGTAAAAAAAATGCACAGACTAGTTTACACTGGTGAAACACACCTGAAAACAAGTTAGGCTACTTCTGCTCAGGCCCCCTGCCCCGCTCAGCATGCATACATTAATGGGCCGGCCCAGCGAGAGAAAGGGAGTGACACCTCTGCCTGTTGCTAAACTGGAGATGATAAGCGCCCATCTGCCTCCAGAAAGGCCACTCGGACACCCACTGGGCCGCTGGCTGTATCCGAACAACAGCCACACCGCCCAAATCGGCCCCCAGACTGCTCAAAAAAGCAGCCCACAGCTGGAACTCGGACACCGGCCCCTCGGGCATTGCCCGAGTGCCCGCGTTAGCAATCCCACGCTGGCTCTATCCCCCCCCTGCGAACATTCCTCTATGCGACCAGGACCGTGGGCGCTCACCCGAGACCCCGGAGGCGAGCGGAGTGGGGCATGGAGAGGGGATGAGCCTGTGAGGCTGTATGGCCAGTTGCGGCTGGGGCGGAGACCCCGACTCTGACGTGCATGGATGAACCTGTGAGGGGGCTGGGCACAACTGGTTCACACAGACTGCCAGCTCGGACAGAGGCTGTCCACTTTCAGAGGTACCGCATCGCAAGGATACTGGGGCACCTTCCCCTATCCCCAGACCGTTTCCATATGCTGCAAGAGCTGTGGGCGCTTACCTGGTCCCCTGGTGAGGAGCAGAGACATGTGCGCTCGGAAGAGGACCCGAGGGGCTGCAGGGAGACAACTGCCTGAGGTTCGGTGGAGCGAAGCGGGAGTGGCCGAGAACCATGGAAAGTTGCGCGCGCTAGGTATGTGCAGCGGAGGGCAGCACCGTAGCTGCTTTGAATGAAATGAAATTTGTACTTGTAAAGCGCACCCATACCCCCAAAGGGGTGTCCAGGCGCTGTACGCATACCGCTGTGGAACCCTTCCTGGCTTTTCCCTGTGAAATGTCCACTCCTGGGCACCCCCAGGGTGAAGCCAGGCATCCCAGCGCTGTTGGGGCCGTTGTGGAGATTAAGCAAGCTATTGCCCAGAGTTGCAGAGTGGGACCCATGATTAGAATAGGCATTGAGGCGAGAATTATCAGGTCCGAGGAAATTGAGCCCAAGACCCGCCGAGGCGGGAATTGAACCCTGGTCCCGGGCCAGATCTCTGCATCAGGGTCTGCCGCTCTAACCATTGAGCCACACTTCTCCACTTTGGCGCACGACGATAGATTTGGCCTCGTATGGGAGCATCGCTGCGGCCCAGGCTGCGACCTGGTGGTCCCTTTGGAGTATCAGATTATAGAAATAGCCCTCGCTACTTGTGCGGAACGCTTGGCTTAGATCATGGGTACTCGCCAACATTTTCCCAGGGGCCAAAAACTTAATCTGTGGTGTGACTGAAGGCCACATTGATGCCATCGTGGTGGCGGTTGGGAATGGGTGAGGTGTAAGGTGGGCATAGGGGTAGCAACACATGTACATGTAGTGGTCGAATTGCACCCGGGATCAATCCCAGCTTCGACACATGACCAAACTGTGTGATCCTGGGCAATTGTTTTATTTCACTTTGCCTACTGACATTGTTGTCAGGGTTGGTGGGGAGGTATGAATGTTTCTAAATTCATGTTTGAAAGCTGTCACTTTAAAGGAAAAAAATCGCATTTCAGTTTTATAATCTGATGTACTAAAGTGAAACGCTTCTGCAGGTTAATGAAATATACTTTTTGAATTTCGATGGGCCTTTACCTTATTTGTATGCGTTTCTTGCAAGATGTCTTTAAAAATTAAAGTGTTCTTAAAGTTAAGTGGTGCAGGACAGCTTCTGTGCTTCTTTTGTTTTACTTCAGTTCGATTGTAAATAAATGCTTCCCATTTGTTTTATATCTTTGTGAGTATTAGTGCTTTAAAAAGTAAACAGCAGTCTAGTGCTGCTGTTCAACCAGGGGCCGCATGTAAAGGTCAGAAGGGCCTCATGTGGCCCCCGGGCCCTACTTTGAGTGTCACTGGCTTAGACGAACCCAGGCGTGCGCTCGCACTGAATTTTTTCACAAACTGGGCACACGCACCTACTAATAGAGGGGACAGCGTGAGGCTGAGGACTGGGGCACTGCTGGGCAAGAGTCACTGAGTCTGGTGGCAGACCAGGGACTAAGAACAATTGGTGGAGGATAGTATACGAGGAGAAATCTAACAATCGGCTCCTTGGCCTTCCGCAATTTTAGCACCATCCTCGCAATGAAGCACCTGGAAGGAGAAGGGGCACCAGGACTGCACCACTGTAATCTCTAGACATTACTTCACATAACTGGCACACTCGTCACGAAGATATAACATTGAAGTGAGACCTAACTATAGAAATACATGGGACAGGGGTGTTGATGAGCCCACCCGTGGCACGCAGTTCCTTGACTTTTATCCTGCAAAACCTCTTATCTCCCGTAATCACTCACAGAAAACAAGGAATAATCAGGACAGACAGTAGGGGTGAACTCCATAGCTCTGGGCGAACATAACAGAAATGATTGTTACCGCTGGAACTCACAAATGGGGCGCACTAAGGGAACGAACTCCAGAACCTCTTCCAGGTCCCCCTCAATCATGGAGGCAGACCAACAGGATTTTCAGAACCCGCAGGCCTCTAGACAGGTTTGATGTGATACTCCAATCAATAGAGAGGTCCCGAATCTCTCTGGAATCCAAAATTGACAATGTAGCGACAGACCTAACGCTCTTTCATGCCGACCACCAGAAGCTGTCAGAAAGTGTCACCACTGTTGAACAAACCTTGACGAAAGTACAACCAATTACAGACATACTGGAAAAGCACATGAGAGAGTACGAAAAAAGGCTATGCCACCTGGAGGATATGGTGGAAGATGCAGAAGGACAGTCTAGGCGAAACAATGTTCGCCTCATTGGACAACCGGAAGGCATGGAAGGTCAGGACGCAGTGGGGCTCACTGAAAAATGGATATAGGAATTTCTGCCAGCAACATCCTTGTCGCCCGGGGGCGTGGCCTGACAAGATGGCCGGCTAGTCGCATTTGCGCAGAGCTATAGCCCCAAATAAAGGAATCCTACATAAATCCTGGCGGAACCCGCGACCAGGCTGATCGAAATGGCGTAACAGCCCCCTTAGACCTTGACGAGTTGAAAAATGGCAGCCGTCCGTGGTCGGAAACCCTAGGAAAAAGAACATCGCAAACAGCGAACCGAGTGAAATACCTGACCTATGGATGGAGGTGCCTGACCAGCGTACATAACTCAATTAGGATCAACGGGGCCGCGGCCAGGTTTTAGATATTGGGCCCCGGCCGCGAATCCCGAGCTCTGGCAAAGTCTGAACCCCCCCACCCCCAAACCGCCCCCCCGTGGGACCGTAGTGTGCCTGGTGGTGCTCCGTGAAAGCCGGAAGAACAGGCCTGATGGCCGGGCTATGCAGCTCCTGGGCTGAACGAAGACCCAGGTGTGCGCGACTCTCCTAGGCCCTCATAGGCCTCGCGCTTAGCCCAGAATAACCACCCGTGCCCCAGAAGACTTAAGGGACATTGGGGTGCCGACGATCAGTGTCCCTGGATCGATGTCCCTGGCTGGCGCAGCGTCTTTAGGCAATGCGGAACCACCCATGCAGAGGGGGAGGCTAGACCGGGTCGAGAGTTAATAGCTCAGTCGAGGAGGGGCCGAGTCCCGAGCCTAACTCTGAAACCCGCGAAGTGGTGCGGGCGTATTCCCTGCCGAGAAAGAAGGGACTGCCTGGCCCCCGGAAGTGAGGAGTGAGACGGGTGGCGCATTGGTGGGAAAAGAAGGCCTGGTCAATAGTGGATAAGGCCTGAAGATATTAGAAAGGCCCCCTATGATACAACATAAGGACAAGGCGTAAAAAAAGGCACGATGTCGCAAGGGATAAAAGCATAACTAAGCCCCACCTGAACAGAAATTACGACCCAGGGGCCTTATAACCAGTACTTGCAAACAAGCGTAGGCAAAACTGAACGCCGTGAAGCACACAGAAGGATCTAATCACAGTCCACAGGACGCCTGGAGAGCTGGGGAGGACAGCAACCCAGCAATGCTTTAGGAAATAAAGGAGACCTGGTCATCTAATGTTCATAACTTGGCCCGTCTGGAGGAAATAGAATAAGGCCCAATCAACCGACGAACAAGAACACAAAGGGGGCAACGAGACACGAGAATCAAGGGCCGTTGCCCGGTCAGGGTGGGGGGCTCCCCTCTCGACTGTGAGAGGTCTGAGCAACATAAACTGACTGGAGCAGCGGTGGGCATCCTTTAACCCGCTAAACTGGGATACAGAGAAAGCCACACTAACGAAAAGTACTGGAGTGGGTCCCCTCACCACTCTGATAGGGTAGAAGTGCCCAACAAGGAACTCGCAAAGCCACTAACATACGGCCAGACTATGGTCAAAGATAAGCCGTCGAGAGGAGGACAGGCCAACAAAATAGTGCAATACACAGTGCCGGATCCGGCAACAACAGACTAGCCCAGAAGAGACCCTGAAAGTGCAACTAGCCCAGGAACTATGGCGCAAGACAAGGCGGATATACTAGAGGCCATCAGAGACTCCCGGGTGGCGCTAGACACAAAGATGGACACAATGGTGATGGACATCACCTACGCCCCGATCTGCGAAAAGAGGCAGACAGAGTTACAAGTGCGGAGGGGGAAGTAGTGACGTTGCGAGAAGAAGTCCAGAGGCTCCGTACGACAGTAACCTTGTTACAAGAGCAGTCAAATCGTCTAGAAGATAGAGTTGAAGACGCCAAAGGGCGATCAAGGAGGAACAACCTTAGATTTTTAGGATTTCCAGAGAAAGCAGAAGGGCCGGCAGTGGATTTATTTTAGGAGAATTGGATCGGACTTTAACAATATTAGACTCTCCAAATTTTTTGCGATAGAAAGAGCCCACCGATCCCTCGGTCCCCCGCCGAGTCCGGGTTCACCGCCCAGAGCCCTGATTGCACGTCTGTTTAACTATAGAGACCGGGACATAATACTGCAGCATGTTCATGTAAATGCCCCACCCAAATATGAAGATCGTGATATCCACATTTACCCTGATTATACCAGGAAAGTACAGGATCTTAGAAACGGATTTCTGGGAGTCAAGAGACGACTAAGAGACCTTAATATCAAATATAGCCTGATGTTTCCAGCTAGACTCCGAATACAATATGGGTATAGGGCCCAATTCTACGATACACCCCAAGATGCAACCGACTGGATGGACTCGATTGGTATGGCCGGACAAGACCAGAATCAGGGATGGCGTGAACAGCGGAGAAGGAACAGACGGCAGCGAGGCAAGCGTCGTGATCCAGAAGAGCAAAGATCCACGCCGCAAGAAATATCGGAAATAGGTCTTATCCTGGTTGGAGCCGACGGAACTTTCCGAAATGAAGCGGCAATGATACCACTACAAAACCAGTATTCCCCACTCTGTCTGGTGCAAGAAACCCAATCACAGTCTGAAGGCACTCCAGGTTAAGTCACGGAAGGCCCCCAAGGTGAATTTAAGCGGCATGCGGGCACAATGCGAAGCAGGGAGTGGACACACTGAACTTGTAAGTAGATAAGCTGGAAGGGGGGAATAGGATATGACTGAATTCAAACGAGGGGCAAAACCCTCCCGCGGACTGAGGAGAAGGGACTAAGACATTTTTGATACTACGCGGTTCCGCCATTTTATTGTGGAGGACACTCCAGCTGCAGCGCACAGGCACAGCCTTGCTAAACCAGTGGAGGTCAGGCGTGGCAGTGCAGTGCGGTGCTTGGCAGACTGGCCGTATATCAGAAACTGGGTATTTGGAATAGCCTACTGAATCTTTCTATTGCAATGTTATGGGGAGGGAACTAGGGTGGGGGAGGGGGAACGGTTTGGGGCGGAGTCCCGGGTTTTTCGGCAATTGTAGAGCTACGGGAATGTGGTACTAATGCCTGTGGGTGGAGGGAGGCGGGTGTTGGGGAATTTACAGTTATGTTGTTAAGTTCAATACCGGCGGTGCACAAAGAAGACATGACAATCAAACTAAAAAGATTAAGAGAGGTCCCCGACCCGCACAAAACTTAAAGGCCCCGCCAGGAACTAATGAGAAACCCCTCGACGATTCAGAGACATGAAGGGCGATAGACAAAATTACAAGTTCATAACATGGAATGTTCGAGGGCTCAATAATTCAGTCAAACGTACCCATATAGTAGCTTATTTAAAAAGATATGGGGTCGCTATAGCCTTCTTGCAGGAAACTCACCTATGGGGGGATAGCCTCAGATATGTACAACGACGCTGGAGAGGTCAGATATTTGCAACGTCTTATTCGGGGTATGCTAGGGGAGCTTTGATTTGGGTGGCACCAGGCGTCCCTTTCAAAGCGGCAAGGACTAGCCTAGATCCAAAGGGGAGATATGTGGTGGTGGAAGGAACACTCGATGGCCGAAGTCTATGCTTGATTAATGTATATGCCCCTTATAGTGATGAAGGGGATTTTTGGGGGATAGTGCTTAGACTGAAACACCTTGCACCTGATACGGAACTCATTGTCGCAGGGGATTGCAACTGTGCTTTGGATGGAACAATGGACAGGTACCCTCCGAAGCCAGAGGCTAAACTAAAAACTAGACGGCCATGCGTCAGATGCAAATGAATTACAACCTCAGATATCTGGCAGCATCGCAACCCACACGAAAAAGTCTACTCTTGCCACACCCCAGCGACTAATACATATAGCAGACGAGATTATTTTTTTATACAGACAATGGCTGTGAATAGAGTAGAGGAGGCGCAGTATTTGGCTCGATATTTGTCAGATCATTCCCCACTACTAATAGAGTACACATTGGGTAGGCACGTTCCAAAATACCGCTGTGGAGGATAAACACTGAGGCGCTCACTGACCCGGTTTATAAGACAACAGTTGGAACTGAATTGACAGGATATTTTGATACAAACTGGAATTCGGTGAGCACTAGGGCAGTGGAATGGGACGCCATGAAAGTAGTGCTCAGGGGAGTATGCATGTCAACAGAGGCAGGGGTCAAGAAAGTGCTAGAGCGCGACTTACATGCCAAGAAAATCAACTGGCCACATTGGAAATGGCCCTACCCACAGATTTAGAGGGACCAGAAAAATGGACTGAACAAAGACAGAAGGTAGGGGAACTGTGGGAAAGGCTAGACCAATACAACAGAAATAAAAGTAGAAGACGATGGTACGCGGAAGGCAATAAGGCGGGACGCTTACTGGTGCGCCTTATTAGCATGGAAACACAACCCCAACCAATCCTGGCAATAAGGGATGACCAAAATCATTTGGTCTACACACAACATGAAATCAATAAGGTATTTGCAACCCATTCAAATAAAATATACACAGAGCCCCAGAATCCCACATACACCCAGACTATAGAAATATATTTGGGAAGTATAGAAATGCCTAGCCTGGACCCTGAAGTTCGGGAAGTCCTGGGTGCACCAATTACGGGGATCAAAATAAAGAGTGCTGTAGCGCATTTGAAAACAGCTAAGTCTCCCGGCATGGACGGCCTTCCCGCCGAATTCTATAAAGAATACTTCAAGACAGCGACTGATAGATTGATAGACGTACTTACTGAGGCAACAGAGAGGGGAGAACTACTGAGTTCAATGCGTGAAGCATTAATAGTAGTAATTCCCGAACCGGGGAAAGACCCGACATTGCCGAACTCATATAGACCTATATCTATGTTGAACGTAGACTTCAAAATCATAAGTCAAGTGCTAGCGAGTAGACTGCTCCTGTGTCTCCCCCAGCTGATGCATGATGATCAGTCAGGATTTATACCCCGTAAAAATACTCTGAGAAACATCCGTTGACTCGCACATGTAAAGCAGACACTGGGTGGGAACACAAAGGGAAACACACTGGCCTTCTAAGAGATCGAACAGGCGTTCGATTCGGTTAGATGGGAATGTATTTGGCAAGTACTTCATAAAATGGGCCTGGGCTCTCGGTTCGTTAATAGGGTCAAACTACTCTACACAAAACCTAAGGCAAGGGTCCGTACGGGGCGTTATGTGTCGGATGCTATAAGGCTGCAAAGAGGGACGCGGCAAGGATGCCCGCTCTCACCCTTATTATTTGCCCTAGCAATGGAACCTTTAGCATGTCAGCTCCAATCAGAGCTGAAAGGGCATGGCATAACGATAGGTCAAACAGAACATATAGTGTCATTATATGCAGACGACGCATTAGTGTACCAAAGTCACCTGACCCATTCAGTCCCGATTTTACTTCAGGCCCTAGAAAAATTTGTGGAAGCCTCAGGCCTGCGCATTAATAAATCCAGATCACAGCTATACCCAATAGGGAAAGTCGAGGGAGGGGAAGAGTCCCAGCTTCCGAGGTTGGAGCTCCCTTGGGAACTTGAATCAGTTCGATATCTGGGAATATACGTTGCCAGAGAGAAAGACACTTTCTACGAACAAAATATGGGAAGGATAGTCAAGGGTCTACAAGGGAGTGTATGCTTCTGGAATACATTGAAATTGTCTTTGATGGGAAAGGTGGCATTAATAAAAAATGGAGGTACTGCCTAGGTGCCTCTATATTATGCAGGGATCCTTTTATGAAATTCCGCATAAAGTATTTAAAGAGCTAGATGTTCTCCTTACACAGCTGTTATGGAATGGGAAATGTTGCAGGGTAGGACTGGAGGGTATGAAACGTCAGTGGGATAAGGGAGGGCTGGAAATCCCAGACCTGGAACTATACTACTTGGCGTCACAATTACAACACGCCATATCATGGCTAGACACAGACCCCTCTTGGGAAAGAACCCTACTCGCAGGTACCTATGGCAGGCAGCAGCTAGGTTCTCTTCTCTGGATAGAGCGGAAACTACAGGGAACATACCTCCCCTTGATCAGATTAATGGCTAGAAGATGGGATAGGTCAGTAAAAACGCTTATCAAGGGTGGGCCCTATGCACCAGAAGTTGACATCTGGATCATACCACAATTTGTTCAGATAGAACGGGCAATGACGATCGAAAAATGGAAGGAGGGGGGCTGTCTGATGCTATCAGACTTATACCCAGAAAATAGGTTCATTACTTACCAGGATGCGGTAGATACATTTGAACTGGGAGCTGGGCAATTTATGCAGTATGCAAAAATGGCAGCCACGGCCCGAAAGCTTTGGCCGACATTCCCTGAAGCCCCAGAACACTCACAAACTTTGGTCACCATGATTGCTATGGCGGGTGGGCGGAGATTTGTAACCCACTTATACAGGGCATTGAGGGAAGATAAAAAAGGCAAGCCCCTTAAGATTGAGGAGAGATGGCAGGAGGCCAGCGATCAACCGTTAACACCGACAGACTGGAAAAAAATACACGAGAAGTCCGTAAAGTATCGGTATGTAACAGGTTTAAGCAAATACAATATAATATAGTTCACATGACATACCTTTCACCTAGGTGACTACACACTATTAACACAACTAGAGACCCGTGATGCCCCTGATGTCAGCATGCACAGGTTGACTTTGTACATATGGTCTGGCACTGCCACAAAATACAAACATATTGGGCTGAAATCCTGGAACAACTTCATAGGGTGACGGGATGGAAGATTGCCCCTGAAATAAGAACCTGCCTCCTCGTTCTGATTCCTAGAAATCCAAAACGTAATACGAGCAGACGATTTTTGGTTTTGGGGCTTACGATTGCCAAGAGGCGAATTGCTATACACTGGTTAACCCCGCAGGGCCCAAATATAGATAATTGGAAGAAAGACCTGAGGGAATGGGCACTGGCAGAAGAGGAACACATGAGAAAAACTAGAAAGGACGAAAAGTTATCGGAAGTATTGCTGGCATGGGGGGGGACGATGATTCAGGAGGTATTGGATCAAACCCCACTCTCTCAGCAAGCGCCACAGGCAGGGGAACATCAGGAAATGAATAACATACATGGTCAGGAAGTGAGAGTCAGTGACAACTAAAAACATATCTAAGGCATACATTCAAGATATTGGCCGATAGGAAGCCGGTCAGTGGAGGGGGGGTGGGGAGATGGGAGTGTTGAAATGATGTCAATTAATATATTTAGGTAAGAAGTGAAGACTGTGAGCTGTAACCTGCAACAAAGATTAATTGCATTGTATTATTGGTATTATATCGTTACATGTTCGATTTAAGCCTGTACATGGATGTCGATTATTTTCTGAAAATAACAAAGAAACGTTAAAAAAAACAAAAAAAAAAAACATGCTTGTCGCCCTTCTTCTCGGTTGAAAGGGCACATCGAGTGCCGCTCAGGCAGCCAACCCCTGGGTCCAGCCCCCGCCCGTTTCTCTTCAGGGTACTACACTACCGTGACAGAGACTCCATTCTGAGACAGACACGAAAGCTCAAAGAAGTTAATATAGAGAACGCCAAAGTGATGTTATTCCCAGATTACACTGTAGGAGTGCAACGGCAGCGCAGTTCCTTTTTAGCAGTAAAGCAACAATTACGGCAGCAAGACATTCAATATTCCCTGCTTTTTCCTGCTATGCTGCGTATAGTGACAGTAGGTAAAACATGGTTTTTCGATACACCACAGGACACCTGGGACTGGCTGGAGGCAGTGGGGTCATTCTCAGGCCCCCGGCCGACGGGCAGAGGCTGCACGCACAGAGATCTAGCAAAACCACCAGAGCGGCGATGGCAAGGGAAAAGAACCTGTGCGTCAAAGTTGATTGCAGTACCGAACTTGGAGCAGATCATCACAGACCGTCAGCAGGCTGTGCGGGAGACAGAACGGATATCAGACCTGACCAAAGACTCTGACAGAGAAATGGTATCAGTTCGGTCATCTGATGATGAAGGCTCCTTGATTGCTTGCCCTTCTGAAGCAAATTCATTAACTCTGCCAGATATCACCCCGCAAACGGCAGAGGGACTCATATAATGGGAACTGTATCCTTTGAATGGTTGTATGCTCTTTTACGCAATGTTCCGCACTTGTCTGCACAGCATGTGAAGGTTCTTGGCTAGTCGGGGGTGCTGCTCATTTCCTAAAATGTTGGCACGCTCAGGGGGTCGTACACGCTTGCAGCTAAATGGGATGCAATGGAGGGTATTGATGACTCTAAGCAACGGGTGACTGTGTTGCACTGGTACACTTTATAGGCCTCGTACTCCGGGTCCCACACTCTCGAAGGGGGATTTATTGTTTTATTTGAGCTCCACTCACAGTTTGGGCAGCCCCGCGCGGTTGTGAGCCCTGCCCTTTTGGTATTACAAGATTGCCATGTTGGCGTTGAGTTTGCTATATGGTCATCCCAGACCCCATTACACCCAAAGTATACTAACCCTGGAGGTTATTTCCAGACAAACAAATTGATGTTCACCCCACCATGCTCAAATTAAAAGTATGACTTTACATATTGCATGGCAACACAACGCATAATGACTTGGAATGTCCGGGGCTTACGCACCCATCTCGTAGATACGCAGTATACGCATATCTCAAGAGACACAATATACAGATAGCCCTCCTCCAGGAGACTCACTTAACGCATACAGAAACAAGCAGGCTGCAGCGTAGATGGCAGGGGCAAGTCTTTGCCACAAACTACTCAGCGCTCGCCCACGGAGTATTGATCTGGATTCACCCGAGCACCCCCCCTACTAGTGGAAGACGTGGTCACGGACCCTGAGGGTAGCTATATATATTTCTTAAAGGTAAACTAGATGGGAGATGGCGGGTCTGAACTTGTCAGACACAGCAGGGATGGATGCTCCATATAAAATGCAAGTATTACTCTCGATGTTCAACCCCGGCAGTAGCAGGGCTGGCCCTTTGCTTCTATTGCTACATGTAGCTGCGCGATGCTTCCGTAGATCCATGTCTCATACCAAAACCACTATACTGTAGTGTAGCTCCTATTTCCCTAATAGGCTCTGCGCATTGGAATAATATATCCTATAGGTTTGACATAGGACTAAGGTCAGTATGTCCCTATCGAGTATATTAAACTTAATTACTTGTGCCAGCTAGCTCAGAGGCCACTAGAAACTCCTTGACAACAAGAAGGGAGTAGTTTCTGGCAGCCGCAAAACATGACCACTGTGTTTCCCTTTAGAATCAGAACGTGTCCCAGAGTCGTGGAAACAATAGATAACTATTTCACTCAGCTCAATCGTGCATGCTTAGTTTTCCTCAAAGTTACACAGAAAGAACAGACGGGCGTTTCAATAAAAGGTTTATTGAACAGTCTTGTTTCTGGTGTAAGTAAAATGTGCTGTTACGATCACAAGACAGTATGCGAGATAAATAATGTACAGTGTGAGCAGTAGAAATAAATAATACTGCGTTAGCATTATCTTTTAGTACATATGCTGTTACATAAATAACACAGACTAAAAATGCGAGTACTCATACGATGCGTTTCTAATCTAGTTCTACCCCAATGTACCTAACCTAACCTAGGTGTAGGGAGAGGTATGAAGTAGGTGAAGTATTCCTTACTATGGTATACTAAGAGTATGTTAAGCCTAGTATGCCTAGTATGCCAAGAGCCCCTCTAGGTTCTTGTCAGCTCCATACCTGAAGAATGAGAGAGGTAGGAATCTCTTTGCCAGACTCGAACTCCAACACCCCGCAAGGGAAGTCAGATCACTGGAAGCTGGACTCTCTGCGTGCAGGGATGACAGCGTCTTCTCAGTGCGTCAGGCCGGGAAACGGGCTCCTCTGAAGTCGAGGTCTCCTCTGATTTACAGGGGCTAGGGAAGGTATATTTATACCTTAGAAGTACCTCACAATGTTAGCATTGACGTGAATTGGACAGCGAAAGACGTCATGAATGAACCCCTAAGGAATAATGGTTCATGCATAATATATGAGGCCTTGAAGAAATCAATAGTCCTGGGCTAGGGAAACTCCCGCAGCCTAAGGGTCTGTTCTTCATGAACTCGTTGTGACGTTAGGGTGGACGGATGTCAGAGACCATGCCTGTATTTGGAGTGCACGGTTTAATGCCTAAATAAGGGCTGGGATTTTATGCCTATATAAGGGTAGGGCGAATTGTGCCTATATAAGGACATGATACTGGAAAGCCTGTTTATGGACACCCTAAGAGGAATACAACACCCACTCCACTTTCGTGTGTACGATAATACTAAAATGCTAACATTTAAAATGCTAAACATTAAAATGGAGTATCGCATATTTCTAAAATATTTCATAAAACCATTTAAAAAAGGGCATTTAAAAAACCTATTAGAATGCAAAAGGTACTGTACATTAGAAGCATTGCTTTTCATTTCAGGCATAAAGTTCGAAAATAAATGCAATTGGAATGAAATAAGCAGTAATATTTACATGTGACAGAAAATGATCGATAAGTTTCTCAAAAATCAAGTCATTTCATGTCATGAAAATTAATGAACTGTTTGAGACACACAAGATGACTAAGTGTCCATGGAAGTACCGCAAAGTCTGTACTATAAGGCTAGTTCTACTTTAAGCAGATTGAAGTGCCATTTTCGTTCGAAAAATGGGAAAAAAGTTCAATTTTTGGTAGAGTTCCAAGTTGTTTGTAAGAATGAAGGCCAAATTGTTACTGCATCTCTGGAACACTGTATGCTGAATCAGAGTCAGTTTACGGGTCTGGTGTAAACATGAGATCATCTATTTCTATAGACAAAACATCATCCACTGTAGTCGGCGTCAGTTGGAACACCTCGTGTAGTAGATCAATTGCACAGAGATGGGAAGCATCGCTTCCAGCATAAGTTGCCTCAGCAATGTTCACGTCCGTTGTTACCTGTGTGCCTGTAGATCTTTCTCGTACCTCAGCAGCAGCCGGAAGCGTCTGTGAGATCTCAATGAATGCTGACATCAGGATAGGATAGGAAGCCTCTGGGGACAACACAGAGCATGGGCCGTTATCGGGACCAGCAGAGTATCGACATCCGTTGGCGTTGCTGATGGAAATGTTAGACAGGTGTCCAACACGCATTCTTCACCGCATAGTAGGCATCGTAGAACAGGTAAGATGCAATCTTGCCAGATTGGTCTGAATGACAGGAACCAAGTTGTATTAAGGTCCCGTAGACGAGTCATGCCCAAAAGCTTTACTATTTGCTCACGGCACTTTCGTTCAAGGAGAGCTTTCTCCATTTCGCTCGGAGTGATGTCTGCGAATAGGCTGGCCATAGCGCAATAGCAGGAAGAGAAATAGAATTCCGGCAACAAGTGCTAGAATTAATGGTATGCCACCAAACACCGAATGTGCAAAGTTCGGGATGATTCCGAGTATTGCCTGGAAAGGTGCTAACAGACCGGAGCAGATGCTCTTAAATACATGTACAATTCCTGTTGTATCAGACATGTTGAAGATACGTGATATCATTTCTACGAAATGTATAGGGCAGTTTGTACGTATTAAAGTCTGTATCTCAGCCGAAGTCCTTGCTATTTGTAGATCATAGGTTTCTTTGGCCGAGGTCAAAGGCATTGTTTGCTGTAAAAGCATGGCTTTCATTCTGCTTAAAGTATCAAATCTTATAAAACAGACGTTCAGCGAAGGCCATAGAGGCGACTCCGTGACTGTGTCTATTGGGGGAAACAATACTTGCATACAGCAAGTGACCCTGGAGTTGACCGTTACTAGATATGGGATGCCTGGCAGCATGCCACAGCAACTCTGATCATTCAACATGAGGTAACTCCCGTTAGAAAGTTGTCCAAACGTTGGATTAATCACAGCAGCTGGTGTACCCTGCAGATGGCAAGACAAATTTGCCACAGAACCATTACAAGCCCCGTGCAAGGAAATGTCCTGACATATAAGTGAACCGCTCAGTGCACGTTTACAGTGTGTACCGCTCAAAAACACTTCACGATCCCCACTCCAACATCTATATGTATACGGTAAATCCCAAGATGTCTTAATGTATTCCTTACCCAACCTTTCATATTTGCCTGCTTGCACTTGTCTGAGGCAATACTGAAACTGAAAAGTACTCACAGGTAATGTTATTTTGCCATGAATAAGCCATTCTGTAGCTGGTTTTTCTGCCACTGTGAATGGTAACTTTTCCAGTTTTTCAATGCTCAGCACTGTATACTTTGCTCCTCTTTGTGCCAGTTCGATCTGTTTATCAGTTAGATTGTATTCTGCAAACAGAGCCGTTGTGTTGATAAAACGCCAAGGCACATAGCCCGCTCGCAAAGATTGCAGCGTCCAGCTTAATAACACAATAGAACGTAATTGAGACTGGCCTTGTTGTAACATCGCCAAATCTTGTTCTAGTCTGTCGATAGCAGAGGATACAATGCCATCCAATGAATATATTCTGGAGGACAAAGTTGTTAACCCATTGTCGACCACAGAGAGTGTTTTCTCTAAATTAATACGATCAAGTTCACGTATTCGTTCTGCGGCCTCCATCTGTGATACTTTCCATGCTTCATTACAGGCAGCATAAATGCCGGCATATATGAAACGTTTTTTACGCGGTTTTCTTGGTCCAAGCAAGAATTCCCTAAGGTCTGCGTCCTCTTTAAGTAAGGTTAAGTGTTGTTTCACATCCTGTAGTGTAGACTTATGCAGCCAATCGAGGCATAATTTTCCTACACTGTATGTTGTTACTACCCCCGGATGTTGTCTTTGGACGTATCTTGGGTCTGGCCTATTAATAGTAAAGCCCTGAGTTTTATTCAGGAATCTTTCCTGACAGTTATTCGTGTCTGTGGGCCAGATCAACCATTTTTTCCAATCAGGATTAGATCTGTTGAGTTGTAGTATATTGTCAACTGTCACCACTGCCTTTGTATTATTATCACTGGCAGGTGTTGGTACAGAAGGTTTGTTCATCTCTTTGATCTTGGCTAATCCAAGACAAGATGTTTGTTGGACAGTTTCATTCAGAAACATTATTTGTTCAGGGATGATGCAGGCTCTAAATAAAGCTTCTATCCCCTGCACTTGCCAATTTTTAGTACCCCAGACAGTTTTTGTGTCTATTGTGTCTTTCCAAAAGTCGAAACCCTGTCTAGACAGTTGGGCATTAAATAATGCAGAATAAATCTGTTTTGTATTTGTTAACATAATTTTCAGTCCTGTCTTGTTTACATTTTTATAGTAAAACATTTCTGGATCAGATGTGTTGTAACCTGAAAAATATGGAAACTTGTTAGCAAATGTTTTTGAACTACCGTATGGTGGTGTAGGACAATGCTCCCATTGGTTAAACATAAACACATTTCTTGGATATGCAGATTTATGCAAATAATGATGACCATAGTGGTTATAACAATACAGTTGTTCATAGTCTGATGAACCCTCTAAATATTCATTTTTAGAAAATGCAGCAGATTTTTCTAGGTCAAACATAATGTCATTTACAGTCTCAAAGTCCCAATCATCCGAATAGGTACTGGATGTAATTAGATCACTTAGTGAAATTTTAAACAAATGTGGAATGTTCAATTCTTCCGTCGGGCCGAAGATTTCAAAATCTGTTTTGTCCCACACTATACCATCCTGTATAGGAACAGCTGTGATGTTCACTGATGACAAGTCTCTTGCTTCACGATGGGAAGATTTATGAGGTTTCAAAAGTACGTTTACGCCTTTTCCTTCAGTGTTCACATGGATGTATCTGCCACTTATAAGCATGCTTATAGTTGTTACCAAAGCTAGCCAGAGCAGGAAAACAAAAAGTCCAGATGTAATCCAGAGTTCAATCCATGGAGAAACCAACTAAGTCTTTTTCAGAAAGTGAAGAAAGTCTTGTACTTGCTGCTTGAATTTGAATGATGCTGGCGTCGTTTCAGGTTCACTCGGATCTTCTGAGAACGTATCAAAGTTAATGAAATAGCCAGAAGCAGTTCTATCAATTGTTGGAATTGCATCAGGATTTGTAGAAATCACTGGAACCAGTTCATCACTTGCCACGTTGGTGTAGACAGGTGTATTTGGACGAACTGTTAGTTGGTGTTCAAGAGGGATGAGTTCCATTGCATTGTTGCTTAGTCCTCCATCTGTTACAGCTGAATTCTCGATTGTTATCAGTCTTTCAGTCTGAACCTCTTGGATAGTAGCGAGAGGAGTGTGTCTGCTACTAGGTCGGAGTCCACGAGGCCTACTATTTAGTATTGGCCACATACTGTGGTTTGATGAGGTCGCTGGACACAAATCTTTTCTCCTTTCTTCCAGCAAGGGGCGGCAGAAGTACTGTTCTTGTTCCTTGAACGGCTAGGACAGGTACTGGTTGTCTGTAAGAAGGTCCAAATTCCTTCTTGTCCGCAATCTTTTCTCTGACTAGATCCCCAACTTTTGGAATCCAGACAGGCCTTGCTGGGACAGCCGGTTGATCCCCAGTGGTGGTTGACTGTAGGAATACGTTGCTTTGTTTCGTTCTTAACTTGTTTAATTCCTGTAAAACAGCCAAACGATCTTTGATATCAAAGGGTTTATTTTCCACCACTGTGCCTACGTGTTCAAGGTCTGGTACCCACATTCTTGTCCCAAATAGGACCTCATATGGAGTGACCCCCCCTAGAGAACTTCTTGGCAGATTGTTCAATGCACGTTGGACCCCACTAAGGTGTTTGACCCACCCATCACCCGAACCTAATACCCTAGCTGTTATAGACTGCTTTATGTCCCGGTTTTTCCTTTCCACAACCGAATTTCCCTCAGGATGGAATGGAGAGGAGTACCGCAATGCAACGCCCAGACTGGCCATGGCCTCTTTGTGAGCCCGAGAGCTAAACGCAGAACCCTGGTCAGAATGTAGCGTGCCTATTGCGTATGTGCCGATAAAGACTCACAAATCTTTTATAACAGTTCGAGCGTCAGCTGAGCGCTGTGGCCATATCCATAGGAACCTAGAGCATGAATCCACTGCAACCATGATATATTTATAGTTACCGTCCCTTTGCAAGGGACCGCAGTGGTCCAGGTAAACACAAACTAATGGTTTGTCTGAAATTAACAGGGGTGTCTGCGCAGGACGTTTCACTGTTGAGACTTTCATCTGTTGGCAAATATCACATTCTAAAACATAGTTTTTAGTTTGTTTCCGAATGCCAGGCCACCAATATCTTTGCTTGAGTAAAGATACTGTCGCTGAAACACCTGCATGGGCAGAAGCTATCCCTTCGTGTGCTGCTAGGATTAGTCCTAATCTGCGTTCCTTGTTTGGAATTACCCTATCCCCCACTCCAGGGATTCGAGCAAAAGGAACGTTGTTCGCATCAATTACATAAGAGTACTTGAGTGGAAACTTTTTTGGTAACGCTGCACTGCTGCCTTTGCTTGAAGCATTGATAGCCAACATTATCTCACCGTCTATTTTTGTTTTAGAACGAGTGATCGCAGCTACGGAAGCCGTCTGCACAGCCCCCTTTGCGGCTTCATCAGCCAATGAATTCCCTGCAACGTGAACGCCATCACGTTGATGACTCAGTGTGTGAATCACGTGAGCCTTTGGTAGTTCGTTTTTCAACTGAACTACTTGTTCCCAAAGCAATTTGTGCTTTATTGTGCCACCTTTCGCATCTTTGAAACCATTTTCAAGCCAGTTTTTTTTATATATTCATTATACGACTGAACACAGTAAAAGGAGTCGCACACTATTAGTGTGGGGAATTCTCGATCTGTACTTTCAAGTGCCAGTTTGAATGCTTGTAGTTCAGCTCGCTGAGCTGTACAATCTCCTAGAGATTGAGTTTTTGTGACCATAGGTCTGAAGATGCCATCTCGCATGCGACCTTTAACGATAGCACACGCTGCACTGTAAGCTTGCTTACCCCCTATTGCGGGTTGTGCGGATCCGTCAGTGTAAATTATAAATTCGTACTGATCGAGAGGCAGAATTTCAGTAGGCAGAGGACATTCTTGTTCATATTGCAGGAATGCTTGTGTTTTTAAATCGGGATCAAAAACATATTCAACATCTGTTGCAGCAAGAGAATTAACCCATTGTATCCATCTCGGATGTAATGCTTTAGCATTTGGAATGCTTGCTTTTGTGACCGCTTCTAAAGCCGGTACTGGGGTTACGACAATAATGCGTTTCCCTTGGGCTAAGGCTCTTTCTTTTGCTACAGCGGTTTGAACTGGTGTTAGAATTTTTCAGTTGAACTGAAGCGCATTTCCGCTTGTGTATACAAATGAGATTTGTATGCAATTGGGATTTTGTCACCCTCATTGAAGGTTAAGTATGTGAATCCACATTGTCCCGAAATTATTCGGATCACCAAATTGCGTTGACTTACGCGTGTTTGTAAGTGATTTGTTGCTAACATGTTAGCCTGTAGTGAACGCAAGATTTCTGTGTGTTCTTGTGTCCAGTTTCTGATCGAAAAATCAGGTTTGATTAATGCGTAGAGAGGTTTAACCCTTTCTGCATAATTTAGAATGTATGTTCTTCCAAAATTTAGGAAACCCAGGATGGATTGTAAGTTTTTTAGCGTTTTTGGAGGTTGGAGCAGCGCACATTTTTCTAAAAAGTTAGCTGCCAAGCTCTTGCCTTCACTTGAAAGCTCATATCCTAGAAATAGGACATTGAGATGGGCAATTCTGGACTTTTTAAAGTTGAACTTGTAGCCCTCAGAGGCGAAACCCAGTATAATGGTGCTCACCCTGTTCAAGTGTTTGTCCAGGTCATCGTCTGTCAGATATATGTCATCGACATAGGACAATGCCTCATTGTCATAAATTTGTAGTAACTCCGTTACCCTCGCTGAGAATAAACCTGGGCTGTTCTTGAACCCTTGTGGGAGTCGACAAAAGTGACGCTGGGTCCCCATTATGGAGAATGCTGTTAAGTACCTGCTTTCAGGTGCTATGTTTTGACAAAAGAAACCATTTGAGATGTCTAATGTTGTTTTATATTTTTTACGCACAATGTTATTCATTAATGCTGTGCTATGTGCAGTTTGCACTGCAAAAGTTTTAGAACAAGTGTTTAGGTGTCTGTAATCCAAAACTAGACGATATGTATTGTCTGGTTTGGAGACAGGAAACAAAGGATTGTTCATTGAGGAGGTGCATGTTTCAATCACCCCTTGATATTCAAGTTGATCTAAGATCTCCCTGACCTGTTTTTTAGCTTCTTGCTTTATAGGGTACTGCCTTTGTGCAGTAGGTTCATGTTTCAGATGTATTTTATGGTGAGGTGAATCCTCATCCCATCCTACATGATTTTTATATAATGCTGGGGCCTGGGCCACTGCCCATTTCCTGGCATATGTATATTTTAGGTGAATTGGAATATGGTTGGAGAAGGCAGGCATAATAATGTCCTCGCCGTGTGGGCACTCCCTGACAAATTGTGGTGGCCAGTCTTTTTCTGCTAGAAGTATGTCATAGCCCCTTGATAGTCTTTCCCAAAAGAGTGCTTTAACCTGTCTAGGTTTGTCTCCCTCCATCCGGAGTGTTATTTCATATAACTTTTGTGGAGTACTAACCCTGGTGTCTACAGTCTCAACTGTGATGTACTCATTCAAGTCCACTATCTCCAGAAGTTCCTTCAGGTTCTGGCGAACTATTGTGACTTCTGCTGCACTGTCCAGCATTGTCTGAGCCCATTCTCCGTTCTTGAGTTGTGTTCTCAGTATTCTCGGCATGTCTGATCTTCAGACCTGCTACTTCCTTTTGGAGAATTGAGGTTTTGTTTTATTTTTTGGAGCGTGTTTGTCGTCTTTCGATTTCACGCGTTCTTCTTTATGTTCTGACCGTCCTCTTCTTTCCGAAGTCTGTGATGAGATCTGAAAGGGACGAGAGGAACGTGTATCAGTATCTTGATACCTGTCAGGTTTTCTCAAATTATTCCTATTCCTGAGGTTATACCTCCTTTCAGAGGGCTCTTTTTGAGGAGACCTACCTCGGGATTGAGAACGTTTCTCATTTGAATTTTGTTTATTAGTCTCCCACTTCTTTTTAGAAGATGTAGGAGTTTGTTTAATTGAGTCCTTCTCAGGACTTTCAGATAGTTTTGGTTTCAGTGGTCTTCCACCCAAACTATCTCTGCCTAATTCTGCATAAGATTGTTCAATTATTCTGGGTAGCTCAGTTTGATGTTCTGTAACATCAAATTCCCTTAATTTTTGGCGGATCGCCACTGCTGCTGCCTCCCCTTTAATATTAGATAATATTATTGTTGAGACCTGGTCGAAATTTTTCAGTAATTTCATACCTAAATTTAGAGCAGGCTCTGCCCCGTATTCGTTTTGAATTTGTTTTAGGACATCAGGTATTACCGCAATTGACGGAATGCCATGTGTTTTAGTATAGATGGCAGCAAAGACTGAGCCCCAAGTGGTGCAGTCTTCCAGTTGTGGTGTGATCCCCATTGGTAAACTGATGGTTAGGATTCTGTGTTTCTCATACGGGCTAGTATTTGGAAATACTGCTTCGATTTGAGTAATTTTTTGAGCTATCCAAAATGGAATTTGCTCACGTTTTGTGGGCATTTTACCCATGACTGCGTATAGAGTCTGTGGTGTAATTTGTAGTGTATTCCCCTGGTGAGGGGTTTGATTTGGAATTGTTAATGGTTGCTGGACTGTAAAAGTCCGCATGACATATTGGACCAATTGTCTGTAGATTTTTATTAACTCTGTGAGTTGAGTAAGTAAATCCTCATCTGACATCTCTTCAATGTCAGGATGAGGTGTGTAGCTGACTAGAATCGGCCATGTTGCTCCTGGTCTACCTAGTGGACTGAGCCTAGTAATGTTTTTGTGATGTTTTAGGGCGCCTTTAAACCAGAGCTGATGCTCTTGGTATGTTAGAGGAATTTCAATATCCTCGAAAGGAATGTATTCCTCTGGTGGATCATCTTCTTTGTAGAAGTGAAACATGTGTGTTACTGAATTGGATTCAGGAAATATTACCCATGAATAGAATACCTCTGTCTGAAAGGATTCATGTGCCTCTATCACGAAAACTGCTCTACCTCCTCTTGGAGATAGGCCATGTTTTATAAGTTTTAGAGTAATTGCTCTTCTTAAGTTTGGAGCGATGTCTATAACACCCTCCTCGGTTTCATTTAAACCTGTAATGTTAAAAGCTGTTACGACTGGGTCAGCCGCAGCTCCACCGTTTCCGGCCTCATTGTCGGAACCAGGCATTTTGTTTTTTGAAAAATGTAGAACAAGTTTCAAGGAAACAAAGATAAGGTGCACAATATTTTGGAACACTGTATCCTTCAATGTTGAGCATACGAAACAGCTAATATATAGGGTGTTTCCCTATGTAGCCTTGGTGGATACTTAACCCTGCCCACTCCAGACGTCTTTTGGAGTATATGGGTAGGGGTCTCTGAGAGAAAAAGCACGGCTGAGTTACTCAGTATCTAACGTTGAATTACCGCCTTACCAAACCCTTGGGCGCCATGTAGTGTAGCTCCTATTTCCCTAATAGGCTCTGCGCATTGGAATAATATATCCTATAGGTTTGACATAGGACTAAGGTGAGTATGTCCCTATCGAGTATATTAAACTTAATTACTTGTGCCAGCTAGCTCAGAGGCCACTAGAAACTCCTTGACAACAAGAAGGGAGTAGTTTCTGGCAGCCGCAAAACATGACCACTGTGTTTCCCTTTAGAATCAGAACGTGTCCCAGAGTCGTGGAAACAATAGATAACTATTTCACTCAGCTCAATCGTGCATGCTTAGTTTTCCTCAAAGTTACACAGAAAGAACAGACGGGCGTTTCAATAAAAGGTTTATTGAACAGTCTTGTTTCTGGTGTAAGTAAAATGTGCTGTTACGATCACAAGACAGTATGCGAGATAAATAATGTACAGTGTGAGCAGTAGAAATAAATAATACTGCGTTAGCATTATCTTTTAGTACATATGCTGTTACATAAATAACACAGACTAAAAATGCGAGTACTCATACGATGCGTTTCTAATCTAGTTCTACCCCAATGTACCTAACCTAGGTGTAGGGAGAGGTATGAAGTAGGTGAAGTATTCCTTACTATAGTATACTAAGAGTATGTTAAGTCTAGTATGCCTAGTATGCCAAGTATGCCAAGAGTCCCTCTAGGTTCTTGTCAGCTCCATACCTGAAGAATGAGAGAGGTAGGAATCTCTTTGCCAGACTCGAACTCCAACACCCCGCAAGGGAAGTCAGATCACTGGAAGCTGGACTCTCTGCGTGCAGGGATGACAGCGTCTTCTCAGTGCGTCAGGCCGGGAAACGGGCTCCTCTGAAGTCGAGGTCTCCTCTGATTTACAGGGGCTAGGGAAGGTATATTTATACCTTAGAAGTACCTCACAATGTTAGCATTGACGTGAATTGGACAGCGAAAGACGTCATGAATGAACCCCTAAGGAATAATGGTTCATGCATAATATATGAGGCCTTGAAGAAATCAATAGTCCTGGGCTAGGGAAACTCCCGCAGCCTAAGGGTCTGTTCTTCATGAACTCGTTGTGACGTTAGGGTGGACGGATGTCAGAGACCATGCCTGTATTTGGAGTGCACGGTTTAATGCCTAAATAAGGGCTGGGATTTTATGCCTATATAAGGGCAGGGCGAATTGTGCCTATATAAGGACATGATACTGGAAAGCCCGTTTATGGACACCCTAAGAGGAATACAACAATACCATAGGCGCCGGCAATCCCGCTTCTGGGAATGCCCAGCGGAAAAGGGACAACATCTGCGGCAGATCTGTATACCTGGCATGCAGCTGGCATACACACGTTAGGCGACCTCTAAACGATGGCACACTCATCCCTTATAACGAACGGTCACAAGAAGAGGGTGTTCCTGCACGGCAGTTTCTCACATATGCTTCATGGATTGGTATATTACGTGGTAAGTGGGGGGACATGTGTCAGGAACTGCAGACACACATAGTGCTCTAATACATTCATGTTATGGGAGACGGACGTCATCTAATTCGTTGGTTTGCTGATTCGCTCCGTGTACATACGGCTGTGGATCGAAGGCCTCTGCGTCGTAAGTGGGAGACAGATCTCGGACTCCCATGCACAACTAAAGAATGGAACATCATATTAGCAGGCCTCATGGATGTCCCCCATAATTCTAGGTTCAGATTGATCCAATTATATATTATAAACAAGGCATATATACCACATGACTAAAAAAGCTATTTCCCAAACCTATCGCAAAATTATAAATAACCAACCGGACCCCACAAAAATCCTCAGGGAAAGGTGGCAGACCGACATTGGGGAACTGGACGAGACAGACTGGCAGGAGGCGCTCGCATCCCCGCGAGAAGTTGCAATACCCTCCAAATTAAAATTGGTGCAACTAAAAATCCTCCACCGAATCTATTACACAAGAATAACTTTGCACCGAATGGGTCGAATGGGTCTGTTTGCGACAATGTGGGGTGCCAGGTACCTTCTACCACACACTGTGGGACTGCCCAGAGATCAAACCATATTGGGAAGCTGTCATGCGCACAATCTCACAGGTTAGTGGAGCTAACGTTGTGCCGGAACCCAGGAGATGTCTTCTCAATATCTGGGAACCGACGGATCTTAACCATACGGCCCAAGACTGGGCGACGCTAGGTATGATGATAGCTAAACGAAACATAGCTCAACACTGGGGAGCGAGGTTAATTCCCACCTATCGTCAGTGGTGTTGTGATATGGACGGTGCAATGATAGCAGAGAAAGTGGTATATGTACACAGAGGGTGCCCCAAGAAATGGACACGGGTGTGGGGAAAATGGAATGCTTTCAGGGGTTACATTTGTGATCCGCCTCTGGTTGAGTCGGTGTCAGATAACTGTGATGCTTTCAGTACTATACGTAGACATGTTGGCAATATATATGGGGAGAGAATGTGACCAAAAGCATGAAAATGTAAACAATCAGTACATGATTAATCAATGTACCATGTACGTACCTATACTTATCTATGTAATGTGTACCAATTAATGCAAAACGCTAATAAAAATGTTTAAAAAAAAAAAAAAAAACAGGGCATATATGACCCCAGAGAAAATTAATCGCTACTTTCACAGAAACTACATGAGCTGCCTCCGGTGCACTATGCGGGAATAATACATATGCTGTGGTCCTACCCAAGGCTGAGACCCTTTTGGGAGGGAGTGACTCGCCAGCTCTCTGAATGCACGTACAGATCCATACCAAACACATGGGAAACATGCATACTAGGGATGTACGCGAGCCACAAATAGATTCTTGGATCTGGGCTTTATTGTAGCCAAACGGCTTATAACGAGGCGCTTGAAATCCAAAGATCCACCAGCTCTAATAGTGTGGAACCACTCCCTCTTCAACTGGGCCAAGGCCGAGGGTGTCTCCCTCCGCAGAGGGGATGCACTGGGACTGCGTAAGTTCCCTATAGCAAATAACTGGAATGCGATTCTCAGATCCTTTCAAGAAACTGACTGAACGGATACACAATCAGACACGTCCTTAGGGGGGGGGACTCGGCATAGGACGGGTAAAGGAGAATTAAAACTCACAACAGCGGAATCCTATGTGAAGAGTGCCTTATCCAATATAGCATAAGTTGGTAGGAGTGAAGACTACAGACATTCCAATCATACAAAATACCGCAAGTTAATATAAGCAATCCAGGGGGAAATTGTTAGGGGTCTAAATAAACCGGGAATAAGTTGTTGTTAATGTTTGATAAGTTCAAAGGAGTTTAAAGCATATGCGCAAAGGGCAGTTATACACCTCGCAGGCGATATCGCATGGTTGACTCAATTACAAAGTAGTGCGAAAAGGACGCTCACGCAGCCACCCACAAGGGCATCACTTACCCGTGTACGTTGCACTCCCAACATTCCCACCTTGATTCACAAGGATAGCATGGGGCTACTGCACCAATCTGTTATTGTGAACATAAATTATGGAAATCAACTGACCAGGGCATCAAAGTGATGTATTAATATGTTATAGGCGAAAAGTACAGATGTGAACATACTGCAACCGTTCTTACCCAGGGGCTCTGTAACACCCATATACGAATATTGTAAGTGCATATATGTGATAATTGTATGTATTTGCTAAGGTCTGATCTCAAGTATGTGAAAGCTCAATAAACAGATTAAACAGAAAAATTGGTCCCGAGGTGCAAATAGCTCCCTTAAAAAGCAATGTCCTCCCATTCTCAAGTTAGCTAATTAACGTTTGATTTTTCCAAGAAAACAAAGTCAGAAGAATCACATAATTACTGGGTATTTTTAACGTTGATCCCAAGTGGTGTTGTGTCACTTGTGATACACTGTCAGTGCTGGCTTTACAGCCAATGGCATGTTGAGTTCTTAGGCTTGTCGTTTAGCACTGCAAGTGTGGTCACAGAAAAATAAAAATAAATCACAAATTACAAACTGTTTGCTAAAAATTCAGCAGTGTCCAAGGTGTAACACCAACATCCCAGATGTGTTTTAAAATTTTACAAAGTTGCCAAGTTCATTTCGGAAATGAATTTCTTGCTTCACATGCAAAATCAAAAGAGAACTTGATTCACAATCTTTTTGACACAGCCCACTTTTATTTTTTAACAGTCATAAGGTTGATACCAAGCTTCACTAATTCGCAACACAGTCATGTTTAGGAAACAGCAGTGCAAGCTCCCCCAATAAATAATAGGTACAGGACAGGTGGGCAATAGAGCATGGACCAGGTACAACCGGGCACAGTGGTACAAACTTCTATCTCTCACAGAACAGCAGCATTAGAAGCATCCTACAGTGACAGGTCAGCTCAAAATTGGGAGGTAGCTATACATACTTCCTTCCCTAAAAGAGAGCAGCAGTAGTGCAAGCTTCCATGACTTGCAGAACTAGACATCAGTGGCATATAAGCTGTACATACAAATCTCTGTAGCAAGTGCTTGATTGGCAGAGATAATAGTAGTGTCGGGCGCACGTCAATCTTGAGGTGCGACAAGAGAGCTCTCTAAATGGCTCACTTACTATCCTTTATGCAGGTCAAACCCCGTGGCTATTTCAATACAGAATGTTTCTTTAGCGGGTCAGCAGTACAATTTACAGGTCAAAAATAGATTCCTAACATGAGCGCTCTGTGAATCTGTTTTGACCTTATAGAAGAAAAAATGGAGGGGCACTGTGAGAGCTCTACGGGTGGCTTAAAATAGGTATACCAATGCACACAGGTATACTGTGAGGCCTTTTATGGTGGATGTTTTATTACTTGGTGGCCGGTGCTCATTAAAAGTAAGACTAGAGCTGCTTCATAGAATCATATGTAGGTTTTCGGAGAACATGGCGGCCGGCGAGTAGCGGGTTGCGGAGGCTCCCGCGAGTCAGGAGCTCGTTCGGATTAATCATTACCCTGGGATGTAGCGATGTAATGAATTTAGCGCAGAAATAACTGTAACGATGGTTAAGTCTGAGTTTTTGATTTAAATGATCGTGTGAACGGATTTTGGAGCATTTTTTGAAGATTTCCTCTTACCCGGTTAAGACGTCTGCCTGCCGACGCTGTAGGGCTGCCCGGTCTACATCTGCATATTTGAAGCTGGTGAAAGCCTCGGCGTGGGGTATTAAGGCTGGAGTAGGCGGGGTATAGCGGTACGGGGGTGCCGAAACTACAAACACCGGAGTTTCAAGTGAGGCGGGAGCTGCTTTGGTCTCGTGCAGCCCGCGAGCTGGGTCGCGGGCGGAAGGCCGTCACAAGGTTCCTTTTCCAGGGCGGGAGAGGCAGGGGCAGCACAGTTACTGCTCCCGTGTTGGAACAACCGCAGGAGCACACAGCAGAATTGTCGGAGGAGCCAGGAACAGGGAGACCACGCGCAGGATTTTGGGTGAGAGCTGGAGGCGAAGTAGAGCTGCGTGGGGTAAAAGGGAAAAAGCCTGTTTGTATGTCAGAGGATCCCTGGTTGGTTTTGGGGGGTAAATCAGATAAGCTAGGAAAAAGCACTTCAGGGGTGAAGCCAAAGGTGCAATCCAGATACTCATTAAGAAGTACAAAATTGAATTTGCCTATGGTGGACTCCCAGGTCGGTGAAGCCATACAAAAACAAGAGGTACAACAAACCAAAAGACAGAATAAAAAGCTACCTCCTCAAAATAAATTAACTAAAGGGGACTGGGTGACGTGCAAAAATAGAAACTCCTGCAAGAAAAAGAGTACACCCTTGAACCGACAAAACCCTAAATTAACTCCTTCTTTAAGAAGTTATTTCATGGTGGCTCCCAGTACGCTAACACTAAAACCAACAGGCGTAGATCCCGTGTGCGACTCAAGTGAGATATTTAACTCTTTGGATAGTATTCCAACCTCAAACAGGTTTCATTTATTTATGGATGAGGTAGCCTTACAGAAAGAGAACGACATACAGGGCCCAGCAATGGCTGACAAAGTAGATAAAATCCCAGTTGTAGAAGTGGTGGAGCAGAGAGACCTGGGTACTCTCAGAGAAGTAGCTGCATCTCAAGTATCTATGGGTAAAAACCAGGTGGGTCTTTCTGGGGGCACCTTGGCAGAGTCTGAGGCAGCGCAAGCACATAATGGGGACATTGTGGACCACTCCTCACCACAATCAGTGTGTGATTTATTACAAGCTCTAGCTAAAGAAGTGAGAGGTAGATTTTTGGTCTCGGAAGGCAACCAAGCAGATATTAAGGTTTCATGTGAAAAACTAGAAGCTAAACTGGACTCACTTGCTGTTAGGACTACGGCATTGGAACTCACGGTGGCCGAACTAGTATCTCAGACGGAGGACAATGCAAGAAACATAATAGCATTAAAAGAGAAAGAAATGGGAGTGCAAGATAAACTAGAGTCTCTCGAGAATTCCCAAAGGAGGAATAATATTCGCCTACTTAAAATACCAGAAGGGGCGGAGGGAAGTAACCTAAAGGAGTATGTAGTAAAGTTAATTAAACAAGCTACCCGTGTGGAGTGCTCAGAGGAGGCTCTCATGGCTGATATACAAAGAGTACACAGAGACCCCTTTAGGCTGAATCCTAATAAAACGAGACTTGAAAAAATATTAGTGCATTTTCTAACATATAGTTTAAAAGAAGAAATCCTCAATAAAGCCCTCAAGTTTAAACTCCTTATCTGCAGAAGGTGTAATATTTCAAATACGCTCAGATGTTTCAGCAATCACAGCCTCTAGGCAGTGGGAGTTGGGAAAGCTACTTGAGCCCCTGAAAAAGTTGGGTGCAACAGCGCAACTAAAATTCTCAGCAATCCTCAAAGTAATGCATAATAACAGAATGCAATCATTTAGACGAGTTGAAGATGCTGAGAACTTTTTGCATTCCATCTCTGGGGGCACAGAGGGATCGGGAAAATAAGTTAACTCCCGGGGTAAGAAATCTTTGTAATCTAGTATTTAAGCTCCTGACTCAAGGAGGGGGAGCCCCATAGGCCAAGGTAGAGGCCATGGAAGAGGAAAGTGGGGGTTCTCCAGGGGAGGGATCACGAGGGGGGGAAGAGAGGGAGAGGGGGGGAGCACAGGGTGGGGAGCAGTGGGAAAAAAATAAAAAAATACGTCCAATTCGCCCGAGTAGAATGTTTAAATCAGAAAAGACATCAGAGAGATGGCCCGTCCACTAGAAGACCAGAATTTTTGTTTAAAGGTTCTCTCTTGGAACCTAAATGGCTTAAGAACAAAGCACAGGATGGAGAAAATTTTCCAATACTTGAGAGATACTTCGGAACAGATCCTTATATTGCAAGAGACCCACTTATCAGAAAGTGAGCTAAAATCCTTATGTAAACCTAGAAAGTGGATCCAAGAAGTGGTCTCTACCACGCAACAATTTTCAACCAAGGGAGTTGCAATTATTATTTAGAAGAACTCAGCTATCTCTCTAGAGTCTAGCACTGTGGATAAGATGGGGAGATGGGCTATAGTTAAAATTAAATGTTATGCATACAAGTTCACAGTAGCAGGATACTATGGCCCGAATACAGACGACCCTGCTCCCTTTAGGAATCTACTTTCTGAATTGCTAAATTACACAGACCCGTTAATATTGGCTGGAGATTTTAATGTGGTCCTGGACCCGGTGTTGGATAGATCACAGAAAAGCAGAGCAATTCAAAATCTTAAAATGGGTGTACTGATTAAAAATGCAATGAAGCAGCTAGCATGGTATGATGTGTGGAGAAGTAAAATGGGAAACAGGAGAGGCTACACCTTCCATAATAAAAAATATGGACACAAGTCTAGACTAGATTTTTTTCTGCTGAGCACAGATTTTAAGGAATGGGTGCAGGATATTAAGCAAGTGGGGGAACATCTCTCTGATCATTCAGCAGTAACATTATCACTCAAGGTGCCAGTAAAATCGATCCTCAGGAGATGGACACTTGATCGTGCTATTCTTCTGGAGGAGGGCATAATTGATAAACTAATCCTTGAATCGAAAGCTTTTTTCCTAATAAATGTAGGTACTGCTCCAATACAAGTGGTCTGGGATGCATACAAAGCTTTTTTAAGGGGTCTCATAACATCTTTACAAATTGCCAGACATAAAAAGTATAGAGCTGAAGTTGAGGGGATAGAGAAGGAAATACAAGAGATAGAGTATTACCTGACCACACATGAGAGTAACCCTTCGGATGCAGATATTCTATCAAACTTACAGTCTCTTAAGTCAGACTTGGCTGGGGTGCTCGATTCAAGGTTGAAAAAGAGGTGGCAAGCCAGCAAATTAGCTCACTTTGAGTATGGGGAGAGCTGTGGAAAGCTCCTGGCATGGAAGACCAAACAAGATCTGGCCAGAGGCACCATTAATGAGCTAAACTCTGTTGTCCCGGGGAGTTTACTTAAGACCCCAGCTGAAATCGAAAAGGCCTTTCAAATGCATTTTGAGAAAGTTTACCGTGAAGATTTAACTGTTCAGGAAGAGGAAATCAGAGGCTGGTTGGGTCAGGCCCCCCGAACAGAATTGCTGAGGATAAATCTCGCAATATGAATATGCCGATATCAAGTGCTGAGATCAGAAAAGCCATAGTAACTGGTAAAGCTGGAAAAGCCGCAGGCCCAGACGGGTTACCTGCGGAACTATATAAAGCTTTAATTGAGGTACTTATCCCTGTCATGACGACATTATTTTCTCACATTTTTGAGGAGGGGGAGGATATACCACCATCGTGGAATGAAGCAACAGTAGCTTTGATTCTTAAACCCTCAAAATCACCATGCTCATGTGATTCGTACCGGCCTATCTCTCTGCTTAATATTGATTATAAGATCTTTGCAAAAATATTGGCAGAGAGGTTGAATGGAGTGATAGAGGGCCTACTCCACAGGGATCAAAAGGGATTTGTTCGGGGAGAGGAATCCGGGATCTCACGTATAATCTGATTGGGGCAATCGACATAGCAACTCTCTATAAAACACCTCTGGCCATAATAACTATAGATGCCACGAAGGCTTTTGATACGAGTAAATTGGGCCTACTTAAAGTATATATTAAAAGAGAGTAATTTAGGGAAAAAAATTTGTAGGACAGTTTCCTTGATATATCAAGCCCCTATTGCTAGAATTCTAGTGAATGGGAACCTATCTGCACCAGTTAAAATCGAGAGAGGTACAAGGCAGGGTTGCCCGTTATCTCCACTGCTTTTTAACTTATACATTGAGCCTTTAGCTGAAAAGATTAGATAACATTCAAGTATACCTCCTTTTAAATTTAAGAACTGGGAAAGGAAGGTGGCGTTATACGCGGATGACTTAATGGTATTTACATCGGACTTGAATGTTGCAATTCCGATAATTTACAAGGAAGCACAGAACTTTGGTCTCGTTTCGGGATATGAAATAAACGCAGCAAAGACTGAATGTATGGCATGGAATCTAGACTTTAGTGCTCATCTAACAAAAAAAGTGTTGAGGTATCTGGGTATACTGATCACCCACAATATTGATAATATTGCAGATACGAATCTTCAGAAAATCAAAAAAGAAATACATAACTCTTTAACGAGCTGGGCTTATTTACCTTTGACCCTAATTGGTAGAGTTAATCTAATAAAAATGATGGTGCTTCCTAAAATAATATTTTTATTACAAAACATCCCGCTGGCATTTAATGAAGAAAGTCTGAAAAAACTTCAGACAAAAATAAATACTTTTATTTGGGCCGCGAAAGGTATTAGAATATCGTGGAAGAAACTGCGTAGAAAGTAAAACAAAGGAGGGCTATGCCTCCCTGACCTAGGGGGATATTAGCAAGGGCTTATCGCCGCTTTAGCGGGACTTTTTTCCAGTTAAAGCGGCGATTTTTTTATCGCCTGATTAGCAAGATGTCGCTAACCTATGTTAGCGACAGCTTTCCGGCGATAGCTGCCCTTTTCACTATCGCCGTGCATGGCAGCGATAAGCATCGCTAATGGCATGCAAAGTAGGCGTTCCCTCGCAAATTCCCCAGAAAATAGTTGCTAACACACCATCGCACTATTACCAAGGATGTCCTGGACCTGCAAAGCGATAAAAAAACGCACGCTAAGGCCCCTTAGCGGGAGGAAAATAAGAACTGAAAATACCAGTTCTAAACACTGAAAAACTGGTGATAAAAGGAGGCATATAAGGGAGACCAGCCCAGACACACAGCTGAAGACCCACAGACGCCATGGAGGCACTAATCATTCAGCTAGGAGTCCCACGAAGGCAACAACCACCACCGCCACTGCCACCTCCTCCAGGACCACCACCGAGGCAGCACCAAAGACGACGACTGCCCCTGCGCCGACGTCTCAGCCTTGGTGACCTGACACCAGAGGAGGTCATTGCCCACTACAGGCTCAAAAGGACATCCATTGAACACATCCTGAACCTGATAGCCCACAGGCTGACGCCACTAACACAGCGGAGAACCAACATCCCTCCGCAGACAAAGCTGCTGGCCGTGCTGCATATGTTGGCCTCTGGGACTTTTCAACCAAGAACAGCCAGAGTCGGAGGAGTCTCACAGCATCCTTCTCAATCTTCCTCCCAACTGTCTTGGATGGCATACTCAGCCTGATACCCCAGCAACTCCACTTCCCCAACACTGTGCAGGAACAGCTTGAGACCAAGCAAGGATTCTACGCCATAGCCGGATTCCCACAAGTGTTGGGCGCAATAGACTGCACCCATGTCCGATTTGTGCCCCCTGCGGGCAGTGCACACATATACCGCAACAGAAAGCACACCCACTCCATGAATGTGCAGGCAATAGTGGACCACCGTGGATTGTTCACCAACGTCGTAGCCAAGTTCCCAGGGAGTGTGCATGATTCATACATCTTTCAACAGTCCATCATAAACCAGCGCTTCCAGGATGGTACATACGGAAATGCAGTACTAGTCGGTAAGTACCAATGTAACACACCACATGCCTCAACATCACAGACATGCAAATAAGAAATGTGAGAATGTACATGTCACAATCACATATACAACATGTCAAACAACATCACCACATGCCAGACACAATAACACCAGGAACTGTGGCTATATATGTAGATCAACCTTACTCAAAGGCGTAGCCCCTCTGCCACCCCAAAGCAAATGTGGGGAGAGGTGGGAACCATGTATGCGCGTTGGAGGCACACGAATCATAAAGAAAGTAGGAACACAAGTCCCAGTGTGTAGGTGTTGTGCTGGACACTCAGGACTAAGCTGACTGCAGATGTGCCCATGTTGGCATATAGTGTATATATGTAGGCCAGCTTGATGGCAATGACTGTGTGGGAAACTGTTGCACACGACAATGTGGGGAACCATTTGAAAGCTGCATGGAGGATGCAGAGGCAGGTGAAGCAGCTGCAGGCCACTGTGTACAGCAGTAGGTACATGGAGGTTCCAAATATGGGGCCTAGGTACCTAAATTTGCAGTGGGGACATCTGAAGGCAATGGCCCACCAGGTGACCCCACATGCTGAATGTTTTGTTACGAGGAGGACCCATGTTTCCACTGTGGATAGCACGCCCCAGCTGTAGATCATCACTGTTGCAAATCACAGAAACACAGCTGGAAGACCTGTATGGTGTGTGGGCGCATTGTTGATGGTGACTATGAGCATCTGGGCCATGTGGGTGGTGCTGTTTACTAATATCCCAATGCCTGCACCAGCTCCACCACATGTGTCCACAGATGCATCTGCCAACTCTGATGTTGGTGCAGACCGAGGTTGCCTTAAGTGCCTGCCTTATGTAGCAGTTGCACAATGGGACAAGGGTGCATGCGCCGTTGGAGATACATGTATAGAAAACAGTGTACTTGTGACATCGCTGACGACTGCAGTGTTGTGGTTGTTGCTGTTGATGGTGGTGAGTAGCATCCCCTTGGTGACTGTGCATCACCAACTCAGTGGTGGCCTGCATGTAGGAAACGTTGGCTTGGGGTACAACAACAAGGTTGGGCATGCATAAGTGGACAACACATGCGTTTAGTGTGGTCGATGAACTAGACGAAGTCCACACATGCAAAGAAGACGTCAAAGGCGTGCCCTGCGGCTCAGTGTGGTGACGACCCTGGACAGCCTGATGTCAGCAAACATTCCACCAAGTAAAAGGTATGTTGGGCAGTCGTGGCATGTGAGTTGGAGGCTAAGCCAGGAATGAGCACGTAGTCCAGGGAGTGGATGGTGTTGCGTCTGATGATGTTGTTGGTGTGGGTGAAGCTTTCCTGCCCTCAATGGTCCCTGCATGCGAGGGGGCACATAACTGCTGATGTGTGTCAGCTTGTGACAGGAAACAGCATTGTTGTGCGTTTGTGCCGGCCGGGCAGCAGCAGCAGAACAGAATGTGAACTGTGTCCTGTGTGGCCTATTGCATCATAAATTTCACATGGCAATGACTGTGAGGAGGGTGGATTAGTGTCAGCGATATACAGGAGAAGAGCCACTCATGCAACCGAGCAGCACACACAATAGAATTAGCTTGGTGGAGGGAGTAACAACAGTGAGGCCAAACAAATTGAAAACATGCTTGTAAGCATACAGAAGCAACACATGGCTAACATGAGATACAACATAACATAAATGACACCCCACAAAACCCTCGACACCAACAACACATCCAGCACAACCAATGATGTATTCATCTTGCTCCCACATGTCACAGGGGACCAAGGATATGCACTATGCCCATGGATGATGACACCCCTCCGAAACCCCACAACCCAAGCCCAGAGGCAGTATAATGCAGCACACAGACGCACCAGGTCCATTGTGGAGCGCACATTTGGCGTGCTAAAGTCACGTTTCCGTTGCCTGGACATCACAGGTGGAAGCCTGCTGTACAGCCCTGAAATGGTCAACAAAATCATCATGGCTTGTTGTGTTTTGCACAACATATGTGTGCGCACCAAAGCACCATGGATTCAAGTGCCTGCACCACCAGATGAAGACGAGGAAGATGATGAAGAAGAGGCAGGTGGCGCACCCCCCACAGCAAATGCAGCTGGGACTGCCCGAAGGAACAGAATCATAAACAATTTCTTTAACTGAGCATGTCACATTCTGACAGTCCCCCTCCAATGTATCTCATATCAAAATTACCACAATCACGGTGTGTGCCAATAAAAACTCATACACACATACCCTGACTGCATGTTACTGTCCAGCATGGGTACATCACTCTGAAAAGTGTGACGTTGCTCAACATGTGCAAAGAAAAGAACACAACTCCCTTGATGCTGGGAATGTCTCCTCAGTACCGAGATGCTTTGCAGTGTGTCAAGTGTGGAAGACTAGAGTCTACATGGTGCAATGTAGGCTAGCCAATGTAAAAATGTGGCGTCTCCTAAGTGTAAATCTGCCAAAATAGGTTGTCGTCTGTGATGAATAGCACAATTGTAGTCTCCTGTAATTGCTAACAAAAAGCTCATTAGGAGTGTGTACGTAGTGTGAAACCTCTCAAAAATGAGGCCGTGAAATGGGGTAAAAGATGCAAATAGTGCGTGCAATGGGCTAAAAGAGTAAGCTGTTGGTGTGCAATGGGGTAAGAGATGCCAGTTGTTGGCATGCAAATGGGTAAAAGATGCAAAGAGGGCATGCAATGTGCAAATAAATGCCAATAGGGCGTGCAATGGTGTAAAACCAGGAAATAGGTAGTGCAATGGGGCAAATCATGAAAATAGGGCGTGCAATGGGGTCAAAGATGAAAATAGGGCGTGCAATGGGCTCAAAGATGAAAATAGGGCGTGCAAGGGGCTCAAAGATGAAAATCGGGCGTGCAATGGGCTCAAAGATGAAAATAGGGCGTGCAATGGGCTCAAAGATGAAAATAGGGCGTGCAATGGGCTCAAAGATGAAAATAGGGCGGGCAATGGGGTCAAAGATGAAAATAGGGCGTGCAATGGGGTCAAAGATGAAAATAGGGCGTGCAATGGGGTCAAAGATGAAAATAGGGCGTGCAATGGGGTCCAAGATGAAAATAGGGCGTGCAATGGGGTCAAAGATGAAAATAGGGCGTGCAATGGGGTCCAAGATGAAAATAGGGCGTGCAATGGGTTCAAAGATGAAAATAGGGCGTGCAATGGGGTCAAAGATGAAAATAGGGCGTGCAATGGGGTACACAACACTTATCTGGGTGTCAGAAGCCATTTGCCAGGAAGCCATGACCACGTCAAGATCAACAGGCTCCACAACAGGTATGCGGACCAGTAACGTGACGGAGCAGACGGACCAAAACCACCACAGACACAACAAACAGACCGCCATCTCCAAATGGACACCAGGCATGGGTGAAGACACCTCCTCCCCTTGGAACGACAACCATTTTGGGCCCAACACAGACCCCTGGCTCCGTCACATCTACCAGAGAGCCACATCTACCATCGCACACAAACCACTACGCAACATTACCATCCGGTTAAACACATGCAGGTACCCAGACAACTGAAAGCGGACCAAAAGTGATGGCCCTATGTCATGTGTACCCCACGGGTGAGTAGCACCCTCCAAAAATGCATGAATGAGTGATGGTTCACTTGTGAGATATGCAAATATGGTGTGACATGTGTGGAATATAGCCAGTTAGGGGGACATGTGTAGTGAAACATCATTTGAATGGTGTAATGTGAGTGACAAACAACATCCACATATACTTACAGTACTCTGACATGATTTTTGCACTAAGACAGTGCATCACTGTATTGATTGGCTGTTAGCGTGCAGATTTTCTCGCTAACATGACTAAGCGATGATATTTCTAAACGCAAGGTCACGCCAAATGTCTAAATACATCGCGCGAGGCTTTGCCACATTTAAAGGACACCCTAGCGACTCCTTGCGTGCAAATTTCGCCGCTAACCCAATAAGGACACCCTTGCGACTTTTTTTTTTTTTTTTTTAAATTTTAAAAAGACCTTTATTAGTGCCCGTTGTTTCCATACACAGCATATTGCCTACATCCCAGTCGGGCCGGCAAAGCAAGATGAAACATGATATAGCATTGGTGGCGGATGTGGGGGTACACAGCAAGCCGCCTACAACCACATCGGGCCGGCCGCGTCAGGAGGGTAGTTATAACAAGTGGCCCCATAAAGGTCTCAACCATTTATTTATGTTATATAATAACTTTTAATACAGAACTATCCTGGTGCACAGTGTAAGATCCGAACTTAGCTTATATTGTTTCAAACGTACAGTAGAACATCAGCAAAGAAGTGTCTCCCTATGGAGAATTACCCATGTATAATTCCAATTCTAGAAACGCAGTCCCTCCCGCCTGCATCCGAGAGTGCCACTGGGGGCAGAGGGCCAAGGACCACAGGAAGCCCATAGTTCAAAAGCGGGAGATAGCAAACAAGAAACATTTTAATTCATCGGAGTTGGATCATTGCTATCCAGCGGGGTGACACCCTGACCCGCCGTAGCAGCTTCATTAGCGGACAGATATGTTGTGTAAAGCCCCCAGAAGTCCTTAGGGCGACTCCGAGGGGGAAGCAATTCGCTGTAGTTTTCAGTTTGCGTGCTACAGTACAGCATGTCATGAGACCATTGTGTCATAGTAGGTGTAGGGCCTCGAGACCAGCTAATCGCTACCCTGCGCTTTGCCATAAGGAGACCCATGTCTACCAGTCTCCGTATAGCCTTGGGCGTCTGTTTGGAGTATCCCAAAAAGGGCCAGTGCGGGGTCCGGGATTAATATAGAGTCAGTTATTTTCCCCAGTTCGCTGAAGACTAATAACCAAAATTTGTGCACCCCCGGGCATAACCAGGCTAAATGTAAGAAGTCAGCAGTCTGTACAGTGCACCTATCACAAGCCGGGGTTTCCCTCAACCCATACCTATGTAACCTCTCTGGGGTGTAGTACATTCTGTTTAAATATTTGAAATGAATCAGCCTATGCCTGCCGTTTAAGGAGATACGTCTAGTGCTAGCACAGCAATAAGTCCACATTGGGTCGTCTATGGCTCGTTGCAAATCCTGCTGCCAGGCCAGCCTGGCTTTGGTATAATGGTTTGCCCTTTGAGACATTGACAGTTTGTATATGTTAGAAATAATCTTGCGAGGGGACGTGGCTTTAATGGTATAGGTCAATTCTATCATCTCCGGGGGTTCCTGGAGGTCCTCTCCCAGTATGTCATGCAGTGCATGTCGCGTTCTGTGAAACTGAAACTGCTGCATCAAAGTGTTGGTGGATGCCATGCTCTCAAATTCCTCCCATTTTTTAACTACACCGTCGTGGAATAGGTCTCCTGCAGTCAGGATTTTTAATGAATTCAGCGCTCGTATCACCCCTCTGTCTCTGCACGGGGGCAGCCAGCGGGTCCATTCAATTGGCATGGCCGGGGAGTACAGGAGAGCTCCTGCTTGTAAGTGAAGTAAGTGATGCCAGGCATGTCGGGTCGCATTGATGGAATCAAGTATCCCCGTTCTGCGATCCCTAGTTTCAAATATCATGGCCGGCAGTGGGAGCGGATCCGCAATAATCGTTTCTAAGCGGAGATGCGGGACTTCTGGTGAGCCATGTATCCAGTAGTAAGCTTGAGCACTTTGCGCCGCTCTATATTATAAATTCAGATCTGGCGCGCCCAACCCCCCCAAGTGATATGGTAAAGTAAGTATCTGCCATTTCACCCTCGCCTGTTTGCCCGCCCAGGCCAGTTTTATCAGCAATGTAGTGACTCTCGTGAAAAAGAGCTAGGCAAAACAATTGGGATATTTGTAAAAGAAACAGAAACCGGGGCAGCACCACCATTTTCATGATAGAGATCCTGCCTAGCAGGGACAGAGGTAACCTAATCCAGGTTTCGACCTCATCTTCAAGTCTGCTGACAGCCGTACTCATAATTTTCCCTAAATATCGTCTCCGACTCAGTATGAATCTGGATACCCAGATAACGTATCGCCTCCGCGGACCATTGTAGCGGGTAGTCCGGTTCAAAGGGCGTTGTGACCGGAGTGAGCGGGAAAACTATGGACTTTGACCAGTTAACCCGTAATCCCGACAGTGCCCCAAAGTGCACCACTTCCCTTAAGACGGATGAGAGATTACTCTCCGGGTCGCGTACATATAATAACGTGTCGTCTGCATAAGTGGACACTATTAGCTCATATTTCGGGAATTGGAGACCTCTGTGGCTGTGGTACTCTCTCAGTGCGCACGCCAGGGGTTCGGCAACCAAGGCATATAATATGGGAGACAGCGGGCAACCCTGTCTCGTCCCTCTAGTAATGACTATGGAATCCGTCACTAAATTTCCTATTTTGATTCTAGCGGTGGGGGAGTTATATAGCACCCCAATCAGTTGGAGGAAGACAGGGCCCAGCCCCATTCTAGTCAGCACGTTACGCATGAAGGGCCATTCAACAGAGTCGAAGGCCTTCTCCATATCGAGGAAGACCGCAACCGCTTTAGAGTTCTGCCTGATATGCTGAATGGCCCCGAAGACCGTGCGAAGGTTGTAAGTGAGGTTCCTGTCGGGGACAAACCCAGCCTGCTCAGGTGCGACTAATATCGGAGCCAGGGGCACTAAACGGTTAGCCAGAATTTTAGCATATAATTTGGTATCAACATTGAGCAGAGATAGTGGGCGGTAAGACCCACATTCCTCCGGCGGCTTACCCGGTTTGGGAATGGCGACTATAATCGCCTCTCTCATCGTAGGCGGCATAATACCTGAGACACACATTTCATCGACGAGCTCGGACAAGTGCGGGAGTAAGATATCTATAAATGCCTTATAGAAGGCAACCGTGAGGCCGTCAACTCCTGGGGCACTTGAGGCTTTCATACTCGACAGGGCTAATTGGATTTCGTCTTTTTCTATAGGCCTCATAAGGAACTCCCGATGTGTATTGGTGAGGAATGGTAATTTAATATGCGCGAGATAATCAGCGATTTCATCTTCCGTACCGGTAGACCAAGATGTATATAGCTCAGCGTAGAATTGTTTAAACCTGTCTGCTATGTCCGTCTCCTCAGTGAGCATCTCGCCCTCCGCCGATCTAAGTTCAGTGACCTGTGTTTTGTTGCGCTTCTTTCTCAATAGTAGTGCCAGCACGGAGCCCGGGCGGTCACCCTCACCATAGACCCGAGCTGTAGCATATTTGCCTAAGTGCTTAATTTCGGTGTCGGCCGCATCTTGATATTCCCCCAGCAGTTCTTTAATTTTACGCGGCAGTGCTTCGTCGGTACCAGTTAGTTGTCGGTTTTCTAAAGCCCCCAGTTCCTTTTCCAGATCGGACAGACGTCGCCGGATAGAGCGGAGAACCCCAGAGTGCTTGGCCATGGAAACGCCACGTATATATACCTTGAAGGCCTCCCAGACCACCCGGAAACTGTCCACCGACCCCGTGTTAATAACAAAAAAAGATTCTATAGCTTCAGCCAATTCCTCCCTGAAGACCGAATCCAGGAGCGAATAGGGAGGGAACCTCCAAGTGAATGGCGGAATAGTCTTCTTGGGTGTAGTAAGAACGAGCAAGAGGGGAGAGTGATCCGACAGTGTGCGTGGGAGAACCAAACACTCTTTGGTATTAGCGATGAGCAGCGAGGAAGCCAACCAGTAGTCAATGCGAGTATGTAAGTTATAGTATGCCGAGTAGTGAGTGTACCCACCCTTGTTCGGGTATCGCGTACGCCAGACATCGCAGAGATCCAAGTCGACCGTAATGCCCTCCAGTGCTCTGGCAGCTGCTGAGGGGCGCCTCATGGGTCCCCCGATCTATCTATGCTTGGGTTTCTTACCAAATTAAGGTCCCCGCCCCAAAGGAGTTGTTCCTCCGAGTATTTCCTGGCAGTGGTAGCGAGCGCTCTATAAAATTCAGGGCTATCATAGTTAGGGCCATAGATGTTCACTATCACTATGTCCAAGCCCTTCCCGTGACATCTAGAAATCACATAACGGCCGTCCTTGTCCGTATCTAGCGGTACCGGTCTAAATTGAGATTTAGGGTTAACCCAGGTCAACACCCCTCGTGCGTGAGTAGAGAAACCTGCAGCGTGTATGTTGTCTAACAATGCTCTACTGCGAAGTAGTGGGCTATTGGGTGGGAGGTGCGTTTCCTGTAATAAAGCTATATCAATAGCTTGTCTGTGCAGATAGTTCAATACCTTACGAAGCTTCCTGTGATCATTAAGCCCCCTAACATTCCACGTAAGCGCTCGAAGGGCATCTAGTGTCGCAGTAACGTTATCATTGCTATGTCCCGCCATCATAAGTGTCGTAGTGTAATTTACACCCTAATCTGTACAGCAAACAATTATCTTGTACACCCTGTGCATATTGATAAGAAACATCAGTCAAAAACAACAACATTGCAATACTCTCAACCCATCCTCCCCCCTCCCACGTCAGACCATCCCCAACTTGGTCGCGATACTTCCCCAATGGACCACCCCACAGTTTCCCTCCCCCACCCCACCCGAACAAGTTACCCTCCCTGGTGTGTTTCACTCGTGGGCGGACGCTGCTCGCACAACACGGAGAACTATCCAACCTTAGTAGAGCCTACCCCGAGCACAGTCAAAGAATTAGTATGCGCCTACATGACCCACAGGATCTCAGGCCCCAGCCGCGGTAGGAGACACGGTACAGCAGTACCTGATACAGATCCAGAATATAATAGTCCGGGCACCGAGGCTGCATCACACCACAGTCCTGGGACAATACCACTGAATCCCATGCACTCACGTGCCGCCATGCGTGAGTCCCGTCTATCCCACATCAACCTCCCCAAGGCCAACCCCAACTTCAAAGTATAGTGCTAGGTTTAGCTGAACCGAGGTCAGCATCCTCCGATTCCAATTGTCTAGAGACAAGCCCAATCCGTAGCAAGCAGAACGCAGGAACCCCACCTGCATACCAATACTCCCAGTACTTTGCACAAAGATCATACTTATCTCTTCAAGGAGTCGGGCCTCGTCTAGTCCTGTTCGTCTAGTTGCCCTCCTGCCGCTTCATCGAGTAGGTGCCGCTCCGGACTGTGGCGAGGTTCTTTGGACCAGTCTTTCATAGCCCTCTGCAAGGTCTTTGGGTCGGTGAAGATGTGGGAGCGACCTTGCCTGTTGACCCGGAGTCTTGCGGGATACAGCATGGCGTAGTCGACGCCCAGGTCACGGAGCTGTTTCTTCATAGGTACGAACTGCCGACGCGCCTCCTGCACCCGGATGGTGAAGTCCGGAAACAATGAGATTGTGGAACCCTCATAAGACAGATGCTGCTTTTCCCTAGCCAGTTTCAGCGCAGCGTCCCTGTCACGATAATTGAGCAGTTTTGCGATGATCGGTCTAGGGGCCGTCCCCGGGGGCGGGCGAGGTCCCAGGGAGCGGTGAGCCCTCTCCACCACGAACATAGCGGAAAAAGTTCCTTCCCCGAGCAAGGTGACCAGCAATTTCTCAATGAATTGTTCCATGTTGCCAGTTGGTGTTGACTCCGGCAGGCCAGTGATTCTAAGGTTGCAGCGGCGTGAGCGTGCCTCCAAATCTTCAGTTTTGTCTTGTAATACCCGCAGGACCCTCCCAAGCTGCTTATGATCAGTATCAAGGGTGGTGTGCGCTTCCTCCACCTCCGTGATCCTACGTTCCGACATGTCTAGCCTTTCAGCATGTTTGTCAAGGCGCTCAGCCATTCTGTCCATCCTGTATGTTAAAGCATCCATCTTAGTACCCAGTGATGCAATACCGCTCTGCAGGTTTTTTTCCATGGCCACCAGCATACTCCGGATGTCAGGATTCAAGTCATCAGCCGTCGGTCCCTGCATCCTGGCAGTGTCTTCCATAGAAGCGTCTCGGGACTTCGACCTCTTCTGTTCAAATGAAAGCTTCGGCTGCGCTCGGTCAACTCTGCCCATCCTTGCGACCAATAGTAACCACCGTGCGAGTCGCCGAAACACCCCCTCCCCGGGGTTCGGTAAAATATATGCCGCCCGCCAGGTATCAGTGCCTCCTCCAAGTCGCGTCTGCAGCCAACTACGAGGCAGGGAGACACCTCATGGGGGTCATCGCAGGCCTCCCGATCCTGGGAATATGCTCCAGTCGGTGAGATCAGGCTCCAGAGCACCGAGCAGCGCACCCGAGTTGCACCGCCTTTGTCCCGCGCCCAGGCCAACTCTTCAATATTCGCAAAGCGTGCAACAACGGACGCCGGTCAGACGCCCCGGCCCCGCCGGTCGTCTTCCCATGCACCCAGGGGCAGATCCAAATCGCGTCGCTCTGCACCAAGCACTCCCCAGCTATCAACAGGGGGGTGGCCGCGTAGAAACAGCAAGCCACCGGTCCACAGGCACAGGCGGTATCCTCAAGGGCGAGGTGAATGGGCAGGAACGTCGCGGATCTGGGGTCACCTCGAGTACCCTGTCAAGTTTCTCACTCGCGTGTGCCCCACTAGACACACCACCATCCCTGCTCTGGGGCGCAACTGTCTCCTCTCCTGAATGCTGCCATCCGTCTTGTTCACTGCTCGATGTGCCAGAGGCTCCCGGCCTCAAAATGGCGGCTCCGCAATGCGAAGTGTTTCCCCAGGCTCCCAGAGCACCTCTACGAGTGTCTCAGCCCTGTGCGCATTCCCTCCACCGCTGCGGTCGGCACGCCCAGGGCAAACAGGGTCTGAATAGTAGTGGGGGCTCAGCCGCACAGGGCCTCGCACTCGGCCCCCACCGGTCCACCGGGCAGTTCCCGACCCCGCGACCCCGGCAACAACCGAGCCGCGCGCCGTCTGGAAACGTGCCCGCACTCCAGATATAAAGCGGCAAGCACAGTACCTTTCCCGGTCGCACAGCGCAGCGATCGCGCTCCGTGTGCTCCAGTGACCGGGCGTCAGGGCCAACCCCGCTGCAGCTCTACCGTAGCCCAAGGATCAGGGCCTGGCAGCACGGTTGCCGTCAGAACGGCGTATCTGTGTGAGGTGATGTCGCATCGGAGCCGGAATCAGTGCTTTCTCCTCCGGCGGGCCTCCGGTGTTCAGATCGCACCTCCAATTGCATAGCAGGTCCCGTAGTTGCCGGATAATTTAACGATAGTGAGACTGTGTCACGGGGCTCTCAGCTCAAGCGGCCATCTTGGTCGCGAGCAAGCTCCGCCCCCCCTTGCGACTCTTAGCGTGCAGATTTTCACCGCTAATTCAAAAACGGGCCGCAAACAGGCAGGAAGTGATGTCTGCATGCTTCCTGTCTACTGGAGTAGTGTTCCTCACTTTCACTTTTGAGCACATTGCTGGTGAATGTTGAGAGTGCTGGAGGTGTTTTGGTGGTGTGTGCTGCAGTATTGAGTTTTCTGAGTGTTGCTGTGTCCTGTGTCTAGTGTCTGTTAAGTGTTTTTGTACTTAGTAAGTGTGTTACATTGTCTCCTGTGCCATATTTTGTCGGGTGTCTGTCTTGGGGTAGTGCCATTAAATACTTGTTGGGGTAAATTAAGAGGGATTTATTTTGGTTCATTGGGGTCATAGGTGTGTAGGGAGATGCCGGCTGTGGGCAGGATGTCCGGGGGGGCATTGGGGGGGTTGCTCTGGATGATTAAATATTATCTTCCACTGATGTTGGAGAGGGGAGGCCGTATCCTGCAGGGGTACAACGTGACCCTGCGGAAGATCAGGTGGGAGCGTGTGCGGGTGCAAATGCTACGGTGCTTCGGAGTCGACCGCAGCGTGCGCCAATGGAAGCACCGATGGCAGGACATGCTGGCACGTGAGGCCGACCTCTTGGACTACGTGGGAGTGATGACAGGCCTACAGGGTGGTAAGTACAAAATCCACATCAATTTGCGTAGAGTGTGAGGAATGAAATTAACGTGTGGTCCACCGCCCACGATGTGAGAGACGGATGTTGTCTGAGGTGTGAGCCGCAAAGTTTGTGTGCATATTGTTGGCACATCTCAGCAGAAACAACGCATCACAATGTCAAGCATTTGTTGCAAGTCTGTGTCACCCACTGCGCAGTGCCAACACTTAGCACTATTCTGCCATTGCAGGCACACTGTGAAATCATGTGCTTGCAGGCAGGACAATGTTTGTGACTGACGTGTGAGTGTACATTTACTATCCATTGATGTGTCCATGTGAGCTGTGTGGTGGTCAAAAGCCAGTGTCATCAAGCTGGCAACATTAATCGTGTCATGTCAGCTACACTGCCCTTTGGACATAGTTTCTGTGTGGAAATGCTATTGATAGCGATTAATGGTCTAAAGAATGTGCACATTTCCAGATTGTCAAAGACAAACAACCCCTGTGTAATGTTGTAGTGCAACCTGCAGCAACTCTGTTGTAGAAAGTGCATGTAGAACATCATGATGCATGGAGTAATGGTGCCTTGTGGCTGACTGACACTACGATAATGGTCATGGAAGCCAGCATAGCAGTCTTGGTAGTCCAAAGATCTCCTGTCACAGGTCTGGTGTCAATGCCAGTCAAACTTGACACAGACATGTACTGTGTAGTCATAATGTAATGACACACAACAGTAATGTTGCGTATGTTGTCATGTTGATGATTGGTATGAGGAATATGACACATGAATTGCAGGCTGATACACATACGTATATCTTCACTTGTCTCACAGATGGACGTCCGCCAATGACACAGGGGGACATCGACAGCTTTGAGGACCCACACGCCACTGGTGAGTTTGAACTTAAATGACTAGCATGTTGCAGTGGCATGGATGTCTGGGTCACATGTTGTACAATGCTGAATGAAGTATGGGTGTGTATCACAGCTACCTTGCCTACAGTGTGACGAGGTAGTGTTGAAGGCATCAGTGTGCACCAATCGGTAAGTGACTCTGGACAAATGCATCTGTCGCACAGTTGTGACTTGCCCATCGCAAGATCAGAGAAAAGGGGGGGGAGAAAGAGGGATACGCTAGGTCCACCCTCCTTGAAAGATCATGAAACCACAAAAACCGAAATCTCAGATACAAGAACCTAGCCAATTTCTACAGAGGGTTTTACGCTCTCTGAGAGTCAGAAAAAACAGTATGAAAGGAAAAATGTCCTTTCTAGAGTCCCCTCACTCACCAGGGTTTCCCCACGGTGACATGCTTCATCATTGGGGCCATCCCAACCCGCTGCGGGTTGGGGCGTGCTACGACTTGCGACACTAAGTAGGAGCACTAATTATGGGTGACTATGTGTGGTGCAGTGATGGAGGTGGAGTGGGTGAGATTAAAAATATCTGGCTAGTGGGCAAAAAAAGTTTTTATTCAGGCTCCTAGCCGATATATTAAAAACGGGGTTGGTCTCTAGGGTACCTGTCTGCAATGGGTCAGGGGTCCCTAGTGGACGTCAACTAGTTTCGAGCTTCCCCAGTGCTCTTCTTCAGGACAAACAGGGTCCAGCCCTGTATTGTACCACTCCAAGGTGACCTAAAAATAGGAAAAAATGATGCTGCGGAATTTAAGCAGGCAAAAGTTAATACATACGGTACACTGATCACGTAGTATCTGAAACAGAAATGAGAAATAGCATTATCATGTACAACCTACTTCATGCTGTGTAGGTGAATTTTGAAACTGCCATGCTACGCAAACACGATATACTGATCACGTAGTATCCAAAACAGAAATGCGAAATAGCATTATCATGTACAACCTACTTCATGCTGTGTAGGTGAATTTTGAAAACGCCATGCTACGCAATCACGCATCCATACAGCAAATCACTCATCCATTGTTGGTGTGTATTTGCTCAGAGGTCTCCCGTGTATAACCGTGTGCGGTTACGTGGGCTGTACACACCTCATTAAGATTCGTGAAATCGTGACCTCGTTGATGCCCAGTGCTAGTTTAAAAACGAATTGTCTCCACGTGACATTACCCTTTAAAAACACGACGACCGTATAAAAGTAATTATAATTGTGAATAATCACGGGCAAACCATGCAGTTTTTTCGTAATTGCCGTGTTAATGGACGAGTGATTTGCTGTATGGATGCGTGATTGCGTAGCATGGCGTTTTCAAAATTCACCTACACAGCATGAAGTAGGTTGTACATGATAATGCTATTTCGCATTTCTGTTTTGGATACTACGTGATCAGTATATCGTGTTTGCGTAGCATGGCAGTTTCAAAATTCACCTACACAGCATGAAGTAGGTTGTACATGATAATGCTATTTCTCATTTCTGTTTCAGATACTACGTGATCAGTGTACCGTATGTATTAACTTTTGCCTGCTTAAATTCCGCAGCATCATTTTTTCCTATTTTTAGGTCACCTTGGAGTGGTACAATACAGGGCTGGACCCGGTTTGTCCTGAAGAAGAGCACTGGGGAAGCTCGAAACTAGTTGACGTCCACTAGGAACCCCTGACCCATTGCAGACAGGTACCCTAGAGACCAACCCCGTTTTTAATATATCGGCTAGGAGCCTGAATAAAAACTTTTTTTGCCCACTAGCCAGATATTTTTAATCTCACCCACTCCACCTCCATTACTGCACCACACAGTCACCCATAATTAGTGCTCCTACGTAGTGTCGCAAGTCGTAGCACGCCCCAACCCGCAGCGGGTTGGGATGGCCCCAATGATGAAGCATGTCACCGTGGGGAAACCCTGGTGAGTGAGGGGACTCAAGAAAGGACATTTTTCCTTTCATACTGTTTTTCTGACTCTCAGAGAGCGTAAAACCCTTTGTAGAAATTGGCTAGGTTCTTGTATCCGTGACTTGCCCATCACCAGGCAGTGACACACATTGAAAGTGAGGTGCTCATCCTCCAGCCAATACGCTCAGTCAACGTGTCTGTCATCAAAGTAGCGTTGTCAATAGGGGCCTAGCATCATGATCCAAGCAGCGTTAAGTTATTCCATGTGTATCAACGCCTACATGTCAATGAGGTACACTGTCACGCTGTGTTGAGTGTGAATGGGGCGTGCATTGTGGCTTGTGTTTGGCGTAACACGGCAACACCCATTGCATCTGAGGCTGGCCCTGAGGTGCAAGTGTGGAAATCACAGTTTCCTGCGCACAACTCTACAACAATCACACCCCTGTAGTATCCTTGACTAATGAGCAGACATGTTGTTTGCCCCTCACATCTGATTGAAACCGGTGAAGTGCTTTGTGCAGCCCACATGGGATTTGAAAATAGACATGGTGTGTATGAGCACAGCAAGGTGGCCCTTCCAGCCCATACATTTACATACATCATTCTTCCCCAATGTATCTCTCTCATGTGGTGGAGAAGTGTGGCTCAATGGTTAGAGCGGCAGACCCTGATGCAGAGGTCTGGCCCGGGACCAGGGTTCAATTCCCGCCTCGGCGGGTCTTGGGCTCAATTTCCTCGGACCTGATAATTCTCGCCTCGGTGCCTATTCTAATCATGGGTCCCACTCTGCAACTCTGGGCAATAGCTTGCTTAATCTCCACAACGGCCCCACCAGCGCTGGGATGCCTGGCTTCACCTTGGGGGTGCCCAGGAGTGGACATTTCACAGGGAAAAGACAGGAAGGGTTCCACAGCGGTATGCGTACAGCGCCAGGACACCCTAGGGTAACAGTGCGCTTTACAAGTACAAATTTCATGTGTGCTGCACTAAGCAACACACATGTAAGTCACAAATCGTCATATCCGGTCCCTTCATATGCCAGAAGTCCTCCCTACACATGAACAGACCGCCCTGCTCGCAATCAGCCTTGCACTCTGCCGCTAGATTGCCTGTGTAGTCATAGTCGTGATGAACCACACACGGGTGTGAGCCCACACATGCCTGCACATGGGCAGTGTACCTTGTTGTTATTGTTAAATTGGACTTGTAGAGTGCTTATTACCAGCAGGTCTCTAAGCGCTTCAAGAAGATCAGCGTCAGTTCCAGGAGAGTACTCTCAGAGCCGGGAGTGTCAAGCCCATGCTTCCGTAAATAAAAGGGTTTTGAGTTTTTTTCTGAATGGAAGGAGACATGTTTCTGCCCGAAGCTGGCCTGGCAACCTGTTCCAAAGTGGTGGTAATAGGACAGAAAATGCACGGCCACCTTTAGTAGTGTAATTAAATCGCGGGCATTTTAAAAGGCCTTCCGTGGAGGACCTTAGTGAGCGGCAGGGAACGTATTTCTCCAGGCGTTCCTTGATGTAAATGGGTGCCTGACCGAATAGGGCCTTATGTGTGATGCAGAGGCCTTTAAATTTAGCCCTTTGCTTAATTGGCAGCCAATGGAGTTGTTGCAATAGGGGTGATGCCCGCGTGCGCCTCGGTAGTTTGAAAATTAACCTGGCAGCATCGTTCATCACCACCTGAAGTTTGCTCACCAGTGAATCTGGTAGACCGATATAGAGCGAATTCCCGTAGTCCAGCCGGGCCAGGATCAGAGCGGACACGACTGTCTTCATGGTAGAGAAGGAGAGAATGGGGAGAGTCTCCTCAGCTGCCTGAGTAGGCCGACACAAGTTCCAAACACGGTGGAAACTTGATTGGCCAGTGAAAGATTGGCATAAATTTTGATTCCCAGACTTTTTACCACCGGAGCTGGGGCTGGATTGTCACCCAGTTCGTGCGGCCAGAACAGGGAATTCCAAGGATTACTCTCAGTGGTGACGGCCAAAACCTCAGTCTTGTCCGGGTTAATCTTGAGTGAGTTGGCCGTCATCCACTTAACCGTGAATCGCAGTATGTCTTGCGCCCCGGGAGTGGGCCTGCGGGGTGTTTTCTATTTGAAATATGATTTGCGTGTCATCCGCATAATTAAATACCTGGCAGTCCATCAAAGCCAGGGCCTTTATCAAAGGTCTGAGGTATATGTTAAACAAGAGGGGAGAGCGCCGACCCTGTGGGACTCCACAGGGGTGGACCCCTCTCTGAGACCCAGTCGCCCATCTGAATTTTTTGGGTGCGGTCGGTCAGGAATGAGGCAATCCACTGAAGGATTGGGCCGCCAATCCCAATGTTATGTATTCTTTCCAGGAGAAGGGAGTGGCTGACCGTGTCGAACGCTGCCGACAGGTCTAGGAGGACTAGGGCACATGGCTTCCTGTTGTCTGATGAGATCCTCATAACGTCAAGTACTGACAGCATCACCAGTTCAGTACTATGGTGAGCGCGGAAGCCAGCCTGCCTGTCTCCCAGAAGATGGTGGTCCTCCATGAATCTAGATAGAGTCTGCAGGACATATTGTTCAATGATTTTGGCCAGAAATGGGAGCTGAGATATCGGTCTATAATTTTTCATATTGGAGGCGTCCGCTCCTGTCTTCTTGAGTAGCGGGATTACACTGGCTTCCTTAAAGTAACTGGGAACCTTCCCGGTTTCCAGCGAGAGGTTGAGCAAGGTAAGGATATCTCCCTCAATCTCTGGGAGGGCTAGTTTGAAAATCCTAGGAGGGCAGGGGTCTGCGGGTGAGCCGGATTTGATTTTGGATGCAATGTGACGTAAGGTCTCTATATCAAGCGTTTGAAAGGAAGATATCAGCTCCACCCTCTTACCCGAGGTCTTCACCTCTTCACTGAAGGTTTGCTTAAAGGGGAATTGTCGATATCCACCAGGATATCTTGTATTTTATCGGAGAAGTAGGATAAGAATTTGTTGCATTGATCCTGGTTAGATGGTATCTCCAGTGATTGTTTTTGACAAAGTTCCTTGAGGATTTTAAACGTTTCTTTTGTTTGTTAGATGCCATCGAAATCCTATTTTCATAATATTCAGCTTTCCTGGTAAGAAGGGCCTTTTTGTAAATGGCAACCTGTCATGCAGCTATGTGTCACAGGACTGTGAGAGCCATTATTTAGTTTGACTGCAACTTAGTTGACTCCAATGTGTGCCGTTTCATTAGCTGTATTGTGCCTGACTGGGGTTTGATCTCCTCATACTTGCCTCACTGTTGTTGCTCATACAACCTTTGCTTCCCTACGTTTTTCCCGGCGTTTCACTCCCCTTCCCGCAGCCGCTACCACCCGTGAACACTCCCATGATCGCCCAGCTCCCGCCTTCCAGCCACTCCCCCATACCGCCTCCCCCACATAATGGCAGCACTGCGCCGTTGTGCAGCGGTAACGTGCAGCGCACGCCTCTGGCCCGTCTGCACCCGTCCGCAACCCAACCGCGACCAGGAACACAGGATCTATGTGACTGCGCAGATACAACTCTGCCGCACTCCGAACACTCCGGGCAGGATGACACATACCAACTGCCAAAGAACCTCGCAAAACACAACCCATGGAGAGTTCCCGTGCAGACTCTGCCACAGATCTGTCACCTACGACAATACCAACGCAAACGCCGGACGACCGCCCAACGCACACGCGGCCGAATACCTGACTTGCATTCTCACCAACGTGTGCTCCCTGCACCGACACGCCGTTGAGATCTGGGACAAGATTGACAGCCTCATGGCCTACGTTGCCTTCTGTTCCGAAAGGTGGAGCAACGCCACCTCGGGCCCCGACATCGCCACTGGCCATCCCCGAGGCTACAAGATCCAGAGAAGGGACCACCCCACCGGCCAGGAGGAGGAGGAGTCCCCATCGCACACAAGACCCCCTCTGGCCATCCACATCCAGCACGAAGGACCACCACTCAAACACAGGACACCTCCACTTCCAGATCCAGACCAGCACCAGGACCACGCTGTGCAGCACACTCTTCAACAGCCCACCGGCACCTCGCTACCAGGCCGCAACTACCATCGCCGAGCTCTCCGCACCCCATGCCATCACCTCCACAGACTACATTATACTCGGGGACCTGAACGTACACCTCGACAACTGCGACGACACTGACGCCAGCACTCCCCTAGACAACCTCACCAAACTTGGACAGGAACTGCTGGTCAACACGCCCACTCACAAAGCTGGAAACACCCTCCAGGCAATCTCTGCGGGAGGAACAAACATCCGTTTCAGCAACACCACCCAGCCCACCTGGACAGAACGCCACTGCGTCCATTTCACCTTCTACTCCACCACCGCACACAAGCACACACCGCTCCCACCACAAAGGTACTTGAGCAGACTTGCAGAGGAACTCCTCACCACCACCCTCCCCCAAGACACCCTCAGCGCCACGACCAACAACAACACCACTGCCAATGATTTGCACTGCTGGATCTCCAGCTGCGCTGACAAGCTCGCACCCCTCCGCCACCCTGCCACACAACGCCCTCTGAAGGCCGCCTGGTGCAACACAGAACTACAAAAAGCCAGACGCTCATGTAGACGTCTAGGGAATACTTGCTAAACAAGTAAACCAAGGACAGTCGGATCAACCACAGGAGCGCCCTGAAGGAATGCCAGAGGGGCATCATGGACACCAAACGGACCACCTTCACTGACAAAATGGGGGCACACACCACCAACACCAAGGAAGTGATCAACGTCATACCTCTGTTTGCAAAACCCAAGGATCCTTGCTCAGCCCCGCGCTCTTCAACATCTACATGGCCACCCTCGCCGCCATCGTCAGAGAGCATGGGCTCAGCATTGTATCCTACGCAGATGACCCCCAGCTCATCCTCTCACTCATTAATGAGGCCAAAGACACCAGACTCTGTTACCAGGAAGGAATGGGGAACGTAGCAGCCTGGATGAAAGACAGCTGTTTGAAACTCAACTGTGAGAAAAGCAAGTTCCTCATCCTTGGGACATTACCTGGTGGCCCCCCGCCCTCGGAGACCCACCCACCCCCACTGACCCTGCACCACACCTCAGCATCATCCTCCACTCCTCCTTCTCCATGAACCGCAAGAGCTACGCTGTTGCCTCCACCAGCTGCATATGCCAACGCATCCTCCGAAAGCACTTCAAATGGAAGCCCCACGACTGTGGAAGGACCATCAACCACGCACTCATAACCAGCAGTCTCACCTACAGCAATGCACTATACGCTTGGAACAACAGGACCCTTCAACACAAGCTACAGAACGTCCTGAATGTCGCAGCCAGACTGATCCTCGGGACACCGCGTCACGAGCACAGTAAGCAACAACTACGAGACCTACACTGGCTCCCCGGGAGAAGCGGGTCAGCTTCACACTCCTCTCCCACACCTACAAACCCCGCATCAACATTGGAACCACATACCTCAACAAGAGAGTATCCTTCCACATACCCAAGTGGCACCTCAGCTACGCCAACCTCGCCCTGGCAGAGGTACTCCGCATCCGCAGACACAGAACTGGAGGGTGGGCATTATTCTACACCACAGCCAGGACCTGGAACATTCACCCAGTGAACATCATACACTCCACAACCCTGCACATGTTCAGGAAGGACCTCAAGACCTGGATCTCCACCTGATCCGGTGCTGATCCCCACACCCCAGTGCCTTGGAACCCTCGCCAGTTGGTAGGGCGCTTTATGAACCCCTGATTGATTGAGGATGGTGCTACACACAGTGTGAGGATGCTTACATACTCAATATGCTCGTACATGTCTCACTCTGCCCGTGTATGTAATGACACAATCATTGTGCACGGTCAGCTTCATTTCAGTGTGACAGTGCATGTACCATGTCATGCACTGTCATGTCAGTCTCCCCAGCATGTATCCACTGATCGATGCTTCTACATGTCATTGTCCAGGTCACTTGCTGACTTCATATTGTTACGCTGTGGTGTATGCTAGCCTGTTAAGTTGATTTTGCATTGCACAAGTGCACAGGCAAGAATGGAAATGTGCACTGGACTCTCATTTGGCTTTCTGTGTGTTTTACAGACAACATGACACCAGGCCAGATCCATGCCTTTGAGGTTCGAAAGGAGCGTTACCTGCATGTTAAGAAGGTGGCCAAGGGGTACCGCAGCATGTCCCGGCGGTACCGCGACGAACGCAAAAGAGGGCACATGGAAGGGATTATCTGGGAATGTCAAGGATGTCACACAGCCCACCCCGGAACATCAGGCGTCAGTGGTGTGTCCCAGGCACAACAGGTGGCACCTCCCCCTACCGCACCAGCCCCAACCCAAAGCAATGTCACATTGGCAGATGGGGGTCAGGTGGTCCATTTCACCTTGCGGGACCAGAGGACACTGCAGGACATTGTTGTTTCTCTGGACACAATAAAGCAGCAAATAGCTGATCTCACCACACGGGTCATGGACATTCAGCGCCACCTGGGACTGCCATGATGGGTGGACCTGCAGGACACCATCCCCTCTTCTCCCTCCCCCAATGTTCACTTCCTCGTTCATGTAGTGTTAGGTTAGTTATTTATTTGTTAGGTAGTGTAGTTTTAGTGTAGCATTTAGTTAGTGTTAGGTTTTTAGGTAGACATAAGATTTTAATGGTTCATCTGTATTTGGGGATAAGTTTCCTTTTCCTTTGGGTGGGGGGTTGATGTTTTTTCAGTTCTTACAAAACAATTTCTAAACAAAACCCAAATAAATATATATTTGTGTAGGTTACATGGGTAGTTAGTTTATGTATAGCTTAGATGTCTTAGTCCCGTCTCGTGATGTGCGTTCAGGGTGGGAGGGGGGTTGATGTCTAGGATGTGTTGTTGCATGTTTAGGATTAGTTAGGGTAGCTAGTTTAGGGAAGTTATATTTCATTAGATAGATTAGATGTAAGTAGTGTTTTTAGTGATGAGTGTAGTTTTAGGTCACATGTTTTTTGATACAGAAATAATAAATAGTTTGATACTTTTGATATCTGCTTGCACTTATGTCAGGGATGATGTTGTGGAGTGTGGCTCATGCCATTGTATGCAACCTTTTGCCATCACTGGACTATCCATTCAAATTGCTAAGTATGCACATGACATGTTTGCTTGCAGAATGTTTTGTGTCCGGATACCTTAGATGTGAGCACACTGAGCTTGCATGGATGACAGGGAGTCAATTTGGCTTAACTTGCTATTATAGGGACAGTCGTCTGTTACGTTCAGCATCTACTGTGTGACTCACGGATTTAGACTGCACATGTAGCCCATTTTGAAGTTCACCTAATGAGATGCCATGGTAAGTGAATACAGTTAGCTACTCTCATCCATCATGGAGATGGAAGGATGCGCATGGTTCAAGGGATTACGTCACATACCAGCTGTCAGATGCTCCTGGCACAGAGTCCATCTACATTGCACAGACATAGCCACACTTGCTGCGTGGTGCCAGTGTGGCCGCTTCCTTTGCTAGATAAGTTCCAATACATGTCTGCTCACTCTCAGGTCCATCCATGATTAGTCAGTTATCTGTGTGCATTGTGTACAGGACATGGCACAGCAGTATCCTGATTTACAAAAGTATTCGGATAGTAAGTGATGACTTCACAATTGACGTTACTCACAAAGTGAATGTGGAAGTAGTGACTCCTGCTTCACAGTGTTTACATCTCACGCATGGCTTAAGTGACTCACTAGACTAGTCAGGTTTTGACCTTCTCCAAGATGACGTTTGGGTGGTGGCACACTGTTCAGATGCACACAAGGGGGAAATGTTGCATTGCTCCCTGTAGTGCCAGTGTAATGGGGACTTGTTCCAGCCGTTACTTCTGCCATTGACTCATGCTGATGCCGCCCTTGAAATGTTGTCTGTGCATCTGACTATATGCTGAGTGCAGTGCCACATACATCCCTACACACATTTCCCAATACGCTCACAGTGGTCACAGCATGAGAGGGGTAATATTTGGGGTTACTTTGTTTGGCTACAGGGAGGAGCTGACTGACGGCTTGCACTTTTGTGTGGGTCCCTATGTGCCACTCGACTTCATTGATGCTGACATTGTGGTTCCGTATGTGTATGGTGGACATGTGCCCTTCCGTGTATTCATCAATGTGGATATGCTTTCCTGACTCTTGGAATGTGACGTGCAATGTGCACCATCCCTACCGGGTTTGTCCGCCACGTCGTGTGTGAGTGGACGTGACGAGACATGTCAGTTTACTAGTGTTCAGGAGAACACAACCCGTGGCCAGCAACAGACTTGGACATGTACAGTTACATGACTTTACCAGATGGGAGGTTGGGCTCGGTTGTCATATTACTACATTGTTGTATTGGTGCAATGGGGGCACCGCAAGTTCACACATGAAGCCCCATCTCACTGCATATCTGTCTCCAGGTTACACATGTACATTGCTAGTATTTCCCTTGGTGTACCTTCTGGGTGGATTTGTGTCCAAACACTTTTACATACTTCAATCCTTAATTTGTAAAGAACCATGCCCATATGTGTGAGTTAATCCTTTTTATTTACATTAATGTGAGGGATACTGGACCAGTGCTTGGCCATACATGCCCACATTGCATGGAATGCCCGTTGGAGGGCCAGACAGAGTCATTTGATGGTAACAGGTCCAAGGGAAGAGGCATTGTTCAGTCCACAGGCTGATTGCAGTGGCATTAGCTAGAAAAAGAGTGATATGGCAGTCCATGTGGGTGTCCAAGGTGATTTCCGGGGGACAGTGGAAGACAGTGCAAGAAGTGTAACCGTGGCATGATGCGGAGCATGGCACCAAGGAGGAAAATGGCCTTTTGGCACAGATGGATGCTACCGCTTTCTCCTTAGCACAAATGCACTATCATCCTCATCTTCATCATCTGATGTGTCATGTGCCTCACATGTGGCTGGTGGTATTGTGGGTGCAGCACTGTGAGGCACTGACACATCAGGTGGTGGAGCAGAGGATGTGGAAGCAGCAGGCATCTGCACCAAACCTTGTGTCAGCAATGCGGCAATGAGCTGGTGCAGGGAATGATAGATCCCAGCAACCTCACGCCTGTGGGTTGCCCTGGCAGCCATGTCTTGGGCCTGCACCCGCTCCATGCTCTCCAATATCCGACTGATGTTAGCCAGATCCTGGATGACACTACTGGAGCCACTCTGAGCAGACAGTGATTGTTGTCTCTGAATCATGACTCCAGCAATGTCAGCCATGGACTGTTGGAGGGCATTGAAGGGGCTGTGGGTGTCCGTGATCTTCTGCATGTGGTCCCTGATGGGACTGAGACACCCACGTATGGCCTCAAGTTTGTCCGCCAGGTGCTCAAACCCCACCCGCACCTGTTCCGCAACCTCCCGCTGGAGCTCTACAACACGGCGTTGGAAGGCCAGGGTTGTGGCATGGGAGGTAGCTGTGGCGGGAGGTGCCTGCTGCTGGTTGGTTTGTGCAGGGGGTGGGGTTGGCGCAATGCTGCTGGGTTGCCCTGCTCCTGGAGGTGACGTGTTGATGGAGTCTAGCAGAAGTTGCAGGGCTTCCTCATCAATGGTGTTGTAAACTTCCTCGTCATCAGTGGAGGCTTGGCCAGGCAGCTGTCCAGGAGGTGCTGTCTCTCCCTCTGAAATGTGATAGGGGAGATACAGTTTAACAGTGTTTGTCATGTACAATCATGCAATGGATGATTTGACTAGCATAATCAAAAAATCAAAGGAGGGAGTGAAGAGGAAAAAGGTAGAATCGTCCTCCTCTTGATACTGTTATCCAACATAGGGATTCTACCATGTATTATGTGAATATATATGCACCCATGTGTGTGCTGCTATTTTTATTTGAAGTGTCTAGTCATACGTGTAAAATGGTGCAAAAGGATCAGAGCTCCTTCTCTCAATTTGTGGGAAGGGCAATGTTTCAAAAAATTGTAAAATACCCCTCACACACTGAAACCTGATTCAGTGTCATGCTTCATCATTGGGGTCTTCCCGCCCCTCTACGGGACGGGGCGTGCTACGACTTACGTAGACGCAGGAGCACTTTATTCAGTGATTGGTGAGTATGTGTAGTGCGTGGGATCGTGAAAAGAAAATGTGAGATGGTTAAAAATTCTCTGGCTAGTGGAACGGAAATACTTTATTGTCTTCCCTGGCTGAGAATAGTAAAAGTGGGGAGATGTAGTTGGTGTACTATAATGAGTCACCTCCTACAAGGTCGACATGTTTCAGAAGCCATCCCCTTGGCTTTCTTCCTCAGGACCAAAAAACCGATCCCTGTTACACCTCAATGGGTGATAGAATAAATGTACATATGCTTGATAGTCACAAACACTGTCCTTTGTTCCCTGTTATGGGAGTAGAAAAATATACCACTTGTATATCTTAAGAACTTTAGAATTTAATCGTTATCGCTCCATGAGCTCACACGAGCGGTGTTGGGCGCCTTCAAATCGACAATGCTGGAAGGAGCGCGATCACCAAAGGAAGTACCTTCTCGTGGCTCGTCGGTTCCGATCGCGCTCCTTCCAGCATTGTCTATTTGAAGGCGCCCAACACCGCTCGGCAAGGAGAGCTTACTTGCTGTTTCTACATGTGCTGCCCTATGTGGTAAACCTGGACATCGATGTGGCTTTGTCTATTGTGATTTTTCTGGTGTGCATGTCGTCCGTCATGTTCTGGCATGCATTGCTGTGTGCCCTCCATTTGTGAGACCGGTTGTGTGTGTGGTTTTGTGTGTTTCAATTTTTGTGGCTGTCTGTCCAGACAGGGGCATGTTACCAAGGAAGTGGCAGTGAGAGACTTAAGTCATCTCGGGCCATTTTTTAAAGGAAGGAGGGGGCATATTGTCCAGATTGGCGTGAAAGTTATTGCCGCTTTAGCGGCAGAAAACTGCCACTGAAGCGGCAATAATAGGCTTGATTATATGCCCCATTGAATTCCAATAGCAACCCAGGTTCTGGTGTGACCCTGGCCGGCTATTGGAATTGTATTTGTCATTTTCTCATGGCCCTTATCGCCGCTTTAGTGGCAGTTTTCTGCCGCTAAAGCGGCGATGATGTTGCCGCCATTTTGGATGATATGGCCATGTGTGTTGTGTAATGTGCTGTTTGTGAATGGTGATATGTCCCTGTGCCACCATGGAGAGGGGTATCCGGGACATGTTCCACAGTACATGTGGGTATGCACTTGTATTAATTTCATTGTACATGGGTGCCAAGGGGGCCATCCACCCTCTTCCCCCTGTCCCTGGTTGATGCTCACCCTGGTGTTGTTGTGTCTGTTCACATTCAGCACTATCCTGGCCCGCAACTCCAACGACAGTCTCCTCACTGATGACTCGGGACACCTGCTCCTCCAGCTCCTGCTGTGGAGCTGGCCTGCCACCTCCAGTCTGCCTCGCTGCTTTAAGGTTGGCTCCTAGTTTCTTCTTGGTTTTGCTCTTTGCATCATGCCAGCGCTTCTTGCACTCATCCACTGTCCTCCTCCTCTCTCCAACGGCATTCACCTTGGACGCAATGTCCTGCCATATATCTTTTTTCCTTGCCAATGTCACTGTGGAGCTGACAAACAGTTCTTGTTGGTGTTGTGTCACCTCCGCAATCAGTACCTGGTTTTCCAGTGGACTGAACTTAGGATTCCTCTTCCTCTTGGCCTTCACATGGGTCTCTGCCTGGTCCTCCTGGGTATTTGGGGGGGTTGTTTCTGGCTTCTGCACTGGTCCCAGCTTCTTGTTCCATTGCTCCTCTGGTATTTTCCATTTTTTTTTTTCCCTGCTTGGCGGGCCTTTTATGGTGCATTTTTCCCGCTAAACGCGTTAAATGCAAGCCTGGTGAAGATTAGCGTGCGGATTCTATCGCTGATTGGCCCATCGCAACTTTTTTCACGTTAGCGTGCGTTTTTTTATCGCCGTAACGCTGAATCTATCGCCGTCCCTTTCCGCCAGAAAAGGTAGCTATCGCCTGTTAGCGACATGTTGCTAATACGCCGCTAATGCGGCGATAGATTCTGGCGATCGGCGGCGTTAAAAAAAATTCACGCTAAATGGGGTTAGCGATATTTTTCGCCTCTTCTTGCTAATATGCCCCCATATCTTTTGTATTCACAGGGTGTACTGGTCTCCCTTAAAGCTTTCTACATTTCCGAAAGGTCCAGCGCCAAAGTGCCAAAATGTTTCCAGATCAATGCGGATGATGTCCATGTTTTTAACTTGTCCAAAGTTGCACCACTTTTGGTCGGCTGTAAGTGGAGGTATGGAAAGTATTTTTGGTGTAAGCACCCAGGTAAGCATAACCTTGGTGTTTTTTGGGTTGTTTCCATGTTATGAGTCTAAGTCTCGGTGGGAAAACAAGTTATGTTTATATCTGATTTTACTTGCACGAAGAGAAATCTGCAAAATGTGGATTAAGGACACACCTCCAACGTTTTTAGATTGGGTGATCTCCATTAAATACACGATGAAGCTTGACAGAGTTAAATTAGAAAGAGACAAAAATAACATAAAAGATTTCTGGGCTCCATGTGAGGAATGGTTGGGCACTCTCTGACTATTAGGATGAATTAGTCCGATGATTATGCCTTTACACTGATTTACTTCACCCCTCTGGTTTCTGTGAGGCGCCCAGTTGATACAGAACAAGTCAGCAGAGAGGCTCTGTGTAAAGCATACCCATCTAGATACAGAGTTCTCCAGTTGGCGCCATCTGAGAGGGGGGCCACAGGAGTCAATCGAACAGCTCTGAGTTTATCTGATGGCGAATGAGGACAAAAAAAAAGAAAATAGAATCATAAGTAGTATGTGACTATCTCAACACTGGGACAGCAGACTATGGCAGGTCAGGATAGTTTTGCCCTCAAGTAGAGCCTGATGGTCCATAACCTGCTAAAAGAGAATATTATGCTGAGGCAAAAACATGCGAAAAAATACTCTAATCTGTAACATACATACGCTGGCAAAACCAGTAGGTCTTGCCTTGTTAAATGTTCCTGTGCAGCATCGGGGCGGGGGGGGTGGCACAATGACACTGCTGCATCATTCTGCTGGCATATGCCTGTGTGATGTACGCATGCATGCATCATCGCATGCAGGTGCTATCAGAATGACACGGGCACCATTTTCTTTTATGTACCGATCCAAGATGGCGAACAAAATAAATGTACTTCCTGTACTGCCTGGCATTAATGGATGGGGAATGGGTGGGGGCAAATGCGGTAAACAACAGGGCGTGTGCAGGGGGTGAGTGAGCAACAAAGGTACACAGAAGCACATTTGGACTGTTGAGCAACCCAGTAGCAAAAAGCAGCAGCAGAGCCTTCAAAATATATATATATTTTTTTAAGACTCAACACAATGAAAGCATTTGCTGTACCGCAATGGACAGGGGAGCAAAAGAGGGGCAGGTGAAGAGGAAGCAATGGTGAGAGAGACGGGTATTTGAAGGGGAAAACAGCACACAATAGATAGCAACAAAACGTGCAGTCAGTGAGTGCTTAATGAAAATGAAAAAAACTAGTTCCTAAAATGTGACCGGTGGAAGAATACAAGACACCAAGTCAAAAGGATGGTAAAGAGGTTACGCTCGAGGGGACAGAATTATAAGAAAAAGGCAAGCCATTGAATAAGCAAACAAATGAGTGAGAATAAAGCAAACCAATGGGTGGGCTCCAAGCCTACTGTTTTTAGGTCAAGCCTAGCGCAGCGCGCATGCGCTGCTCTAGGAGATGACCTCTTGGAATCACTCTGGACTTCGAGCAAGCTTGTGCGTGTTGTAGTGACATTTCATTGGCCTTTGCGTGTGGCTTTCAAGAATGAAAAGCACGCAATTGGCCAAAGGCGGCTTTTTGTCCCACCTTTTCTTAAAATGTTGAAGACCTACGGCATCCACCTTGCGGTTACGAGCAGCGGCGCGCAGTGTGCCATCTGTTGAGTGTTATATTTCAAAGGTTGTTTTTGGTCTGCTTCGCGTGGCCGCGCTTGCGAAAGCCTCCTCCCCCGGCTCCTTTGTGCCTCTTCCAGGAGCGGGAGGAGACGCGCTTGTTTTCGTGTTGCAGGCTCTCCACACTTTCACTCGCTCTCCCTGCGCGAGTTTGATGCAGGTTTCGGCTATTGTGAGATGTTTAGTTTTAAAACCTTAGAAACCATTCAAAAAGGACACATTTCTGCAAGTGTGTTACTCCTTTCTAACAAACATCGTGATATTGTGCAAACTGCTTCTCCCTGTTGCATCTTCCCTTTCAACGCCTTCTCCTCTCAGAGCCCGCTCATTCTCTCTGCCCCATGCCCCCTTCACACTCTGTCCTCCCATCTCTCCCTTTCTCTCAGTCTAAGCTGCCTCTTACTGCCCCGTTCTCGCCTTTCCGACCCGCTTTCTCCTTTAATTTTAACCAACGCCCCCAGGGTGGATGATGTCAAAGGAAGGAACGCTGTGCACCAAAAATAAACATTATGTAAAACAGTACCATTTAAAGGTCTGCTAAAAATGTAGCAAACAAAAGGCTTGTGATAGCAAAAAACATTGTGGCAAAGCTGAATGTCATACACGTACGTACTTAGAAACCATTCAGAATGGACACATTTCTGCAAGTGTGTTATCCTTTCTAACAAACATCGTGATATTGTGCAAACTGCTTTTCCCTGTTGCATCTTCCCTTCCAACGCCATCTCCGCTCGGTGCCCGCTCCTTCTCTCGGCCCCATGCCCCCTTCACACTCTGTCCTCCCATGTCTCCCTTTCTTTCAGCCTACGCTGCCTCTTACTGCCCCGTTCTCGCCTTTCCGACCCGCTTTCTCCTTTAATTTTTACCAACGCCCCCAGGGTGGATGATGGCAAAGGAAGGAACGCTGCGCACCAAAAATAAAGACATTGTGTAAAACGGTACCATTTGAAGGTCTGCTAAAAATGTAGCAAACAAAAGGCGTGTGATAGCAATAAGCATTGTGGCAAAGCTAAATGTCAAACATGTACGTACTTAGAAACCATTCAGAATGGACACATTTCTGCAAGTGTGTTACTCCTTTCTACACCCATGGTGGCGCCAGGGTACACTCTCCAGGCCGGCATACACTTAACTTTCACCAGCTTAACACAGGGGCGTAATGTAGGCCCCTGCAGTGGGCTTAATTTAAGCCAGTATCTGTCGGTACGCACATGGGTAAATGAAGAAAAAAAAAACCTCATACTTTGTGGGAAATATATAAAAGCGCATTCTTAAAAAATACACTGAACATCCTGGCTGTCATTTCTAACAAGGCACAACTTTAAGAAGGATGTAATCACGTCCTCGGGCGCTTCTCCGCGCTTAAATTAAAATGTTGGTGAAGACAACTCTTAACAGGAAGCAGACCAGCGCCGCCACGGTAACAGCAGGCAGACACAGCACTCCTCCCCCACTCCCAAAACACGTTTCTGCAGTAAACGTTATCTCCCTTCATTTGCTCTTCACCCGCTTCCTTTTAATGTTCCCCTATCTCCCTCCCACTCACTCCTCTACAAAATATATGGTGCAAAAAGCGTAAATGTTTTGGGTGTGTTAATATGAATTAACGTTCATATCCTTCGCCAAAAATGTTGGATTATGTCTACCATGGGTCTGAGACCTATTGTGACAACATTCACAGGATGGCCATATAAGGTAACAAAAATACTTATTACTTTATTATAAATTTTCAACATGCTGCACAGCAGGTACACTCCTCTACAACATAGCCTAAACACATTGGCAAAGGCAATAGGTCTGGCAAAACACTTATAAAGGCGAGACCTGTTGGCTATGCCAATGCTTGTTTGGTATAGTTCACAATAGGCTTTCCCCTATAGACAATTAAAAGCTGTTTGGTAAGCAAGACCTAATAAAGAATCCCAAGGTTTCAAAAGAAGCCCTACGATCAGAGCAGTGAATGCTTAAACACAAAAGAATCTCCTTAAGGGATTTGCTTTTTCACTTCTACTCTTCTGTTCTTTCCGTTGCTCGGTCCATGTCCCTCTCTATCTCTCTCTGGTATTCATTCTGTTGTCTCTCATTACTCTTATTTTCGCAATCTCTTTTCTCTCAGTTCACCTTTATCTCTTTTCACTCTTACCTTATCACTTGCTCTCCCTACCCTCAATTTTTCAAATCAGCCTCCAATACATGGTCCTCTCTAGATCTTTCTCCCTCTGTACTCTTACACCTACTTTCTCTATTACTTCTCATTTTACCTCCTATTCCCTCTCTCTGGTCTTCCTCAACCTCACTTTCCTCCTCTATTACTTCCTTCTAGCTGGTCATCTTAGGGCTGGTATAACAATTTGGCCAACATTAGGTAAAGGCCCATTCTTCTGTACCAAACATCCCCTCTAGCTATGTTGCCACATTTGCTATACCTAGGTGCAACATAACATCCATGTTGCAGAACCTTAGGCACCCACCCACTATTCGCTTCAAATTTCCTGTGCCCTTATGTATGTCCCACACAGAATCGCTTTTCCTCCTATTGCATCTCTTGAACCAATGTTTATTACTCATTCACCTTTCTCTTACACTTATTCTTACCACACCCTCCCTTTACTTAAATCCCTCCTCTATCTAACATAACCCCCATTTCTCGATGCTTTGCTTTCCCCTTCCTTATCTGTCTCCACACAGACACGCGGCTTTCTCTCACTCACCCTATTTTTTCCATAGCTCACATACTCATACCTTCAACACATCTTCTAGTCTTGCCTTTCCACTCCCTTCTGAGAATCCTCTTGCTATTTTCTCGTACCTACTTGCTGATATGCACACCCTAAAATTGTCCTGTCACACTATCCCACTCTAAAATGCTCCTTCATTTGCATCCACACAATTTTACTCTTTCACACCACCTCTTTCTCATCTCCTGCTTATCAATCAGGGTTCTTATAGAGCGCAGCTACTCACCCGTTAGGGCCTCACAGTGCGGGGGTGGGGGGGAAGTGGTGAGTGGGGGAATTTTGCAGTTCAGTCGAAGAGCCAGGTCTTGAGGTCCTTACTGAATTAAGGCAGTGAAGGTGAGTGCCTGAGATGTAGAGGTAGAGAGTTCCACGTCTTCGTAGCGAGGTAGGGGAAGGATCTTCCTACAGCCAAGGTCTTGCGGATCCGTGGGATAGTGGCCAGGGCGAGTTGGGCAGAGCAAATATTTCTGGTGGGTGTGTAGAAGGAGGCGGTGGTTGAGGTATGCAGTTCCAGTGTTGTGGAGGGCTTTGTATGCGGTGCATGAGGAGCTTGAAGGTGATTCTTTTGTTGATTGGGAGCCAGCGAAGGTCTAATCACACACCTTAATTCTGTCAATCATACAGATACGAGAACCAGGGATGGCTGTATTTCTTATGCTGCTAAATAACACTAATGCACTTACTAAGATTAGGAGAGAGATGTTTACGATATCAAAGACTGTATATCACACTCCCAGCAATATAGTTCTCACAAAAGACCAGGCAGTCCAAAAGATATCATTCAAGCGTTATCGATAAAAGAATTTAGGACGGTTTCAACATAGCCTATGCAGCCACTTTCCAAAGGCCATGAACCCCACAGCATTTAATGTTTCATGCTTCATTGCATCAAGAGGTGGAGGAGATATAAGGCTCCGTATTTACAGAACGGCCCTCCAATGTGATGCTCGACTGCACTATAAAAGATTAAACCCATTCTCATGGTTGCCTCAGGATGTGACAGACTCATGGGCACATCCATTTTGAACCGGTTTTCTAATACCAAGAGTAAGAACTCGTACTACTGAGTTTTTAATCATGTCGAAGTGGGGACGCTAATACAATTCATGTGCCCACCTAAATACATTTTTCGCCCTACGACATTCAAGTTGATAAACCTTGACTCTGTAGATAACACTAGATGTAACTGGGAGGGAGTCCGGATACTGTAGTTGGACACCTTTATTTTCTTTATATGCCTACTACACGCTACTGGAAACATCAACATCTTTACGAGTGATGGTACCAGTAGGAAGAAGCATGCCACTTTGTGAGTGAGGGCTGAAGCAACTTTGAATATGTGACACTGGCTTTCTGTTCTGACTTCGCTTATTGACCAGGCTTGAGCTGTATCTTTTGGACTTTGTTTCACTTTTGCGTTGCCGAATTCATTTCACAACTGTACTGATTAAAACAATAAAGCAGCGAGCCACAATGAGGCACTGTCCACCAGATAAGATGCCTTGCTGATAAGGTATGCACTGTGCCGGACTGCGGACTTAAATCAATGGAGCGTTGCATGAATATTTTATCGTTAAAAGGAAGCAAATAAAAGTTCGGGTCATTCAGAAACTGCTAGAGTTCGGGTTGATTCTTGAGTTTTAGAGTTCACACAAGGTGCTATGTTTAGATCAGCAGCCGTTTCTACTCGTGGACTGCACACTGGCAATTCAGAGCACGTCTGAAAAACGTGTGGATAACTGGGCAATGGCTCCCTCTTGAGGTGAACTATAAAACTTCAAGGAGGCCTCAGCGGAGATCATGTTCGAGTTCTCCGAGGAACGGCATGATGCGAGTCTCCCTCGAAAGGGTAACTACATTATTGCACGGCGCAGGGCTTCCTTAAAATTGGAAATTAATTATTGGAATCTGCACGGTGCCCTAAATAGGGCATCTTCGTTATTGGAACTAAATTAGCGCTGGGTGCAGGACTCTCAGCAGAGAGGACTAGAGTAGCTGTTGGGTGGGAAGCCATTGGTCCTGTTTCCTCTGATGTTACAAGCGTTCTATATTTGCTGGCATCCTTAGCAGCGGGAGAGAAAGGTTATATAACTATTATTGGAAACAGATCAGGTATAGCAGCAGGACATCAGAAAGCCCAAGGTAAACCGATTGGGGAGCACCTGCTGGTTTAGTAAATGATTGAAGAGTATCAGGTGCACGCAACCACCCAAGCACAGGTATTCTACTTGATGGGATGTAGAAGTGATGCGAAGGCTTTTTTATATCATGGGGGAAAAACAACAGGTTGTCCTTGAAACTACTGCCAGCAAAACTGGCAATGTTGTGTTTGGTTTCTTTTCAAATGGTAGCAGATGTTAGAGTGCTAGATATTTCTGCCATGCATTACTCTCTTGCGGGGTTCATTCTACAATATCAAGATATACCCAAAAATGCCTCTACTTCCATTAAGATCCTGGTCTTTCCTCTACAACCTACGTTCTGTGTGGTCAGATGTCTCAGTGGGTACACCTATCAGAAAGTTTGAGGACATCGGATTCACAACTTCTGATAGCTTTGCTCAAACCATTTAAGCCTGTGTCTTCTACTATACCTAGTCAGTGGGTAAAAATTATAATTGTCATGTCTGGGGTAGACACATAATGTTTCAGTCACCAAGGGGTGCGCTTCCAAGGCTTTTGGACCAGGGCAGGGTTGGAGGGCATTCTGAGATCTGCAGATTGGTCAAGAGTATCTACACATAAAATATTCTATTGCAAACATGCAGCTTTGGCGATACCTAAATAACAGAGCCTCCTGTCTTGTCATAAAATTGCAGCTTCTTCTAGATAATATTGGAGAGTTCTGATTTTAAAAAATACAAAAGGAGGTGAATAGTATCCCACCTCTGATACTTGTTAGCTTATACCAGCATATCGGTTTGTTTACTTCTAGTGGCAATCTCGACTAGCCAAGCAACCAGTTCAATCATCTAATCATGGTCTTGCTGGACAAAGGTAAGATGATGACCAAAGGAAAGGAGAAGTGCTTTGGCTGCTTCTTGGTTTTTGCGGCAGTTTATGATTTTTTCATTTCTTACGTAGAGTCCATCTCATCAACAAAAGAGAAGTTTTGTACGGACTGCTGCTATTTATAGGTGTGATGCCTTTTGTTTATGTTAATAACTTCCTGCCCTGGAAGCAGGGTTATGGGACCTGTAGTGTTCTTTTAAGTATTGAACAAAACAAAGTAAGAAGAGCGACTGTGTAATAGAGCCTCCTGTCTTTTAATAAAATTAATTAGAGCAAAAGGAAGGGCTACAATAGCATTGCAACAGAATAACTGCAAGGAGGAGAGACAACCGGCATAAGGAGCTGAAAAGTGCAGGATGCAGTGCTCCCACTACAATGTTTGCACTAAAATATTTTTACTAAATAAGTGAAGCATAAATATAACTGTATTTAGTGCATAACTGATGAAGGGGTTTTCAAAGCTTCTAGGTAAAAAGAAAAGACCCTTTCAAAAAAGTAGGAACAAAAGTGCAGAGGTAAAAAAAAACCCAGGCTGTATTTTTGTGTGAAATACAAAACTCTAGTGCTGTACTTCTTTATCAAACCTAACTTGAGCCATAACTCCTACCTTAATTCTGTCAGGACCGGAGGCTCCGAATGTGCTTCTCTTTCTTTACTTCTTCAAACCAGCAGCCAATCACAATAAAGTTTTGTAAAAGACTACATCTTCCATGACTCTATACTAGTCACCAGACCAAGCATAGAAACCAACCCCCATATAACCCATAAGCATCATTTCAGCTTCCTCTTTCTTTGCTGCTTCGCAGCAAGTTAAGAGCATTTCTCCCATATCTTGTGTGTTTTAATGCCTGTTGATTGATTGTATACCGTTACATTCTTTTGTTACACGCAACATTTATTGCTTGCCTGTATTACTTTTTTATACTGTGTTTAGGCCCGTTATTCTGGTGTTCGCTGCGCTGCTTGCGAGTTTCCTTAAATAGAATAGGGAGCGTTTTTCCTCCCAACAGGGCTTTCTCCACTCTCGTCTGTGCGTGTGGAGCAGGAGAAAGGGAGCGAGGACGCGTGACTGCCTGTCACACGATCCTCTTTCTATTTCACCACTGGGCTGCCAACGCATATGTGCGGCGGGCATTTTTAGGTCGAGCCTCGAGTAGCGCGCAAGCGCTGCTAGGCGAAGACTTTATGTTAGGGGGTTTCAAAAGCTGACCACACGCTCGTGCGTCGTGGCCTTTTTCGGGCGGTTACGCGCGCAGGGCCGACATCGGTTTCCCATTATCGTGCCCAGACGCGGGCGTGATAATTGGAAACACATGCCGGGAAAAGGCCATGACGCACAAGCGTCTGGTCAGCTGAGCAGGCTGCCGCGCTCGCTCGCCCCCGCTCCTCCATTGTTTTCCTTGTTTTTTTTGCTCCTGCCTTTCCCCGTCCCTCGTTGCTAGTGTTTCCTTCTGCTTTCAATAGTTACCTTTTTTCTGCCTCCTTCCAACTGTGTTTCAGTCTTTTCATACTCTGTCACCACTTCAGTTTCTGGCTGCATCTTATACTCGCCGCCCGTTTTTGACCGATTATTTTTATCGATTGACTTTACATTCAATTATTTTTTTCACAGCATATCTGCAGAAACGTCTCATATAATGTAGACTTACATTATAAAACAGCACCAATTCTACATTCAAATGTTTTTTATATATTGCCCGTTCAAGCAATCAGCCCAGCAGTTACCGCAGTTGCGGAACTTCATCCCACAGCGTCCCAAGCGCCGGCAGGCGCCGCGCCAACGACCGCACCCGGAGGCGCACAAGTAGTTCTCGGGGCTCCCGGGCCCGTCTGCGCTCGTCCGCGGCCGTACATGGCCGGGCTGGGCCTACTCTCTTGGCGGGCATTTCTGAGGCGACTACAGCACGAGGGATTCAGCAGCATAGGAGTGCATCACAGAGAAGATCTGGTGGCAGCATTGTGGGTCAGTGTAACTCTTGGTGCCCCTTTAAATTTTGCATATACTGTTGTGAGGCGGAGGCCTACCCTTATACATCTTAGACCAGGATTTCCTTGGATCCTCTTGGATTCTCCTGCATATATTTTAGTATGGGGAAGAGAAAAGCTGTGCACACTGACCGTCCTAATAGTAACAAGAGGGCTACTATTGATTCCTTTTTGGCCAAAGCTGTAGGCGCCATCTCAAAAGAGATAGCTAAAGATGAGAGGAGACTTTCTATGGGTGCGGTTGGTCCTCCGGCACCTGCCCTTATGCCTGATGGAGCAGCTGATACGTCAGAGAGGATCCACCTGGCTGACAACCCACATGCCCCGGTCATGGGCGATTTAGCGCAAGAGGGGGAGTGGAGTGTTCTAGCTCCCCCATAGCTACTAATAAAGAAGGGGAGATGCCAGTCGCTTCCCGGCACCTAAAAAACTGCGTAAAACAAGGAAGAAAAATGAACCCCTACGGAGAGGAGAGGTGTCACCGCCACAAACCAGCTTGACAGACATGGGGGACTTCTGGAATACCTTGAAAAAAACTCACAGACCTGTTGGTTGATTTAATATCGCAGCTATGGGATAAACTGGAGAAAGCATTATCAGCCTCCAATGAAACACTTAAAAAAGTAGAGTGTCTATTGAAAACCACCCCTATAATACCCCCTCCCCCAATGGTGCAATCACAGGTAGCTGGTAATATAAATGGAAGTACATGTAACAAGCTACCGGGTGAGAAAGGGACACTGAATCAAGCAACTGGTACAAGTTGGTGGCCACATGGTAATTCCACTCCCCATAGGGGTAACCTGATAAGGGATGTTGGTGGTAAGGGGCGCAATACATAGAAAGAGAGGAGCAGGTCAGGGTCAACCGAGACTACTTAACACCACAGGCCTGCCTACAAACGATTTGCCCCCGGAATGTTGCCCTTATACTGTAGTCTTGGCTGGGGTACAAGGTTTGGGTACATATAACAGTGAAACCACAGATCATTTGATTAATAAGGTGGCGCACTGGCTAGGAACACACAGCAGGTTTAATGTCTCAGACCACAATAACATCCTGATGGCAAGAAGGGTTGCCTGGATCACTCTATCACTAATTACATAACTCTGTCACTCTCACTAACTAACTAACTTACTTACTAACCTTCACCCTCCTGTTATTTACGCCCCCATAACAAAAAAAAAAAATTGCCATTGCCAATAGGTCTCGCCTTTAGAACCTTAAAAGTTTTTAGCCATGCAACAGTTGATAATATTGCACAAAGGATATTATGCTGCCTAAATAAATACTTATAAGGTCCCAAAAGCGAGACCTATTGGCTATGCCAATGCTTGTTTTTTATTGTCCCCTGAGATCAGAGCCTTGAATTGAACACGTGAGACGCGTATATGCTCTCTGGTCCTTGCCCTACGTGTATTTGTCTCCCATTTGCACCCTGTAGCCTCTGGTTTATGCACAGGTTTGGAAAATTTTCATAGGCTCTGCCCAGAGTTTGTTTATGCAGGCCCTCCCTCCACTCTTTATTGATATTAAACCTTTGGTGGTTATTTGACCTGCATTTTGGGGTTCAATTCTCTACTCCCCCAAGATTGCTCATGATTGAGGATTGATTTCCTCCTTTGGTCTTTTACCCTCCCGAGACACTTTTTGGTCTACTGTGCAGGTATTCAGAATATGGCGGATTACTACAAAGAGGGATATTATTATGAGGACCCAGAGGGGTCTCTGGAGCAAGACATGGTGGACGCTCTAGACGTTGGGGTGCAGCATTCCGTAAATAAGGCCCCAATTAGAGCCACTGAACACGTAAAACTGCACCTATGTGGGTATGCCGAGCAGACAGGTTGGCTGCCTACCCCTCCCCTCTGCAAATACAAGGTGGTCAGTCATCCTCCCAGACTAAGACCAGCAGGAAAACCCCATAGAGGTCCACACGCCACTGACTGCAAGGTTGGCCAATTCCCTGGCAAAAGATCATGATTACAGCACCTCGTCATCTATCTCAGCCCCTGATTCTCTACAATGTGATGACTCCAGCTTTTCCTCTGCCCAGAGCTCGGATCAGGAGAATGAATCTGGCCCTAGTAAATGAAAACGCTAGGCACGTCACGTTGACCCCATACCCCCAGCTAAGGTACTAACGTTTGAACCATTTGAAATAGTCCACCTGAAATCTACTTTTTGGCTCCCTTCGGAAGAAGTAGCAGATTAGGTTATATGATAAGGATGTGCAGGCTCGATTACGTTCCCAAATGCCCATGGCCTGACATTCTTGTCAAGGTCACTGATAGCACTGAGATAAATCCTACCCTTGTCACTTACCTGAAGAAATATTCTAAGGATCCAAAAGGGATCGATGGAGCATGGCAATCCTGCCAGGATAAATTGCTAGACGTGTCCAGCCCTTTAACCAAAATCCTGGAATTGGGCTACTGACCTATGGAATCAGCAATGTTTATTGATCCGGATGAGCTGGTAGGCTGGGCACAACAAGCTATTTGCTAGTTAGGTAACGTGAACTGCGCCATTTCCAGCGAGAGGCACTGGTCCATCCTCCTTAAGCTTGACCCCAAGCTCACATCATCTGAATCAGGTCCAGTAGCCCAGTGCCTGCTGTTTGGCCAACCTTTTCTGAAAGAGCTATCCAAATTTGTGATGACCTTCAGTAACTTAGATAAGGAACAAGGGTCTATCCACTTTTTGGCTAGGCCGGGCGGTTTAGAGGGTGCACGTTTGGCTGTGGCTCAACAATGCCAGCAGAGAGGTTTCTACCAACTAAATAGAGGTGGTTACCAGGATTTCAAAAACCCCACCTTCTATCCCTCTTGCCCCTGACCCAACAAGAATCGTTTCCGGAGTGGTCGCTATGGAGGATATCAGGGTTCCTCTCAGGAATCTAGTGTCACAGATGAGATTAATTCAGTTTTACGATGTGAAACTGGGGGTCAGATTCAGTCTTTCCTACACAACAGGCAGACTTTTACACAGGATGCATGGGTTCGGACAACCGTATAGGGTTACAAGCTAGAGTTCTATAGTTTCCCGATACAGGCCCTTCCTCCCTGTGATGTCTTCCCCCCCCCCAACAAGAGCAAAATGTTAACTCCGACGAAATTCACAATCTCCTACAAAAGGGCGCAATAGAAATATTAAACCCTCACCCACACTGGTTTCTCAGTTGCATCTTCCTGGTGGAGAAGAAGGGGAGTGGTTCTCGTCTGGTGTTGAATCCCAGACATTTCAATGGTTGGATTGTTTACTGCCATTTCATGATGGAGAGCATCCATCTCCGGAGGGATATTCTTCAAGAAGGGGATAGGATGGTTCAACTAGATTTAAAGGACGCATACCTTTCTGTTTCCATTTTTCCACCTCACAGACGCTTTCTTCAGTTCCTTTGGCAAGGTCTTTGGTACGAGTGCAGGGTCCTCCCCTTTGACCTATCCTCCACTCCTTGGTGCTTTACAAAGCTCCGAGTCGGGTGGTGGATTCCCTGAGAGCTTGCAGGGTGCGTCTGTCTATCTACTTAGACAACATCATTCTCATGGCCCAATGCCCTCAGTTGGCTATCCCTTACTAGGAACGGACGACCCTCCTTCTCCAAGATCTGGGCTTCATAGTGAATTCTCAGAAATTGGTTCTGACTCCATCCCAGCGCATAGAGTTCCTGGGATTTCAAGTATATTCCCTCCTTTGCAAACTGATTCTCTCTCCCCAAAAAGTGTGGAGCATCAGGAAAGAATTGAGATCGACTGAGCAAGCGGACTTTATCCTTGAGGTCGATGGATTGAGCTGTGGACCTGTTGGCCTCATCGATTCTAGTCATTTTTCCGAGTCCCCTGCATTATCAGGCACTTCAGAGACTCAAGACTTGACATCTCATCTCCGGAAAGGCCTCAGCTATGCAGAACAGATTCTCCTCTCGGAGGAGGCAAGGTCGGAGATGTCCTAGTTGTTAGATTACATGAAGGCCTGGAATGGCAGGGCAATATTTAGCTCAACGATTGTGATCGAGTCAGATGCCAGCGGCTGGGGGGGCTCGTTGTGGCCCTGTTTCGACCGGGGGTCGTTGGTCTTAGGAGGAACTGCCCCTCCACATCAACTGCTTGGAACTCTTAACGGGCTCCTTTGCAAATCAGTCAGATTGTTGCATACTGCTTTGTGTGGACAATATCTCGCAGTTCGGTATGTGAACAAATTATGCAGGACAAGATCCCGCATTCTGGCAGAGATTGCCAAGGACCTTTGGCATTTTTGTCTCCAGCACCCGATCTCTGTGGTGGCGGAGTATCTTCCGGCCAGAGCAATACCGTTGCAGATTGGCAGTCCCATCACCTTCAGGATTTCAGCGACTGGAGGATCCATCTGCAAGTTTTCCATGCACTGAATTGCCTGCAGGGGTCCTTGTTCAGCAGACCTTTTTGGGTCCCGTCTCAACTGCCAAATTCTGACTTTAAGCTGGCGTCCAGATCCGGAAGCCCAGGCCACGGATGCTTTTCTTCAGGACTGGACTCCCAGCCTGTGCTATGCCTTTTCCCCATTCCTGATGATGCCCAGAGTGTTGACGCAGTTGCGCCGTCAATGGAGCTGGTGACGCCTTTTTGAAAAGCGCAGGTTTGCTTTCCGATTCTTCTGGAGCTAGCCTGTCAGATTCTGTTCTGCTGGAATCTCCTTCTGGATCCAGCGGACTCCCCAAATCCGTCGATCTTGTTGCGATACCCATCTCTGGTAGCTTGGAGGGTTTCAGGGACAGATGGAGCATCCTAGGACTTTGACAGGAGGCTAATGACTTCATCAGTCAAGCCTGATCTTCCGGTATCCGCCTGCAGCAGGGTTTTAGGGAATACACTCCCTCATATCTGCAAGAACCCCCGGTAGTCACCCCCTTGCACCAAGTACTACGTGCTAGCACTGCGTCCCACTTGGTATCTACACTCTATCACAGTATATACACAGGAAAGGTATACCCCCCCTTGTCAGTCACGGGAGAAATGGGCGGCTAATATCGGACAAGAGGTCACTGACCAACAGTGGCTGTATTGCTGTAAACAGACGGAGCAAGTCTCTTCCAGCAGTCGGTTGCGTATAACTCATTACAAGTTCCTACACCGTCTTTACTACACTCCCGTTAAGTTACACAAATACAAATTACGCGAAACAAATCAATGTGATAGGTGTAGGGATGAAGCCGCCGACTTTCTTCACCTTGCATGGGATTGCAGCTCAATCTTTACCTATTGGCAACAGGTGTTCACCGCTTTGGAGTTGATGACCTCATTGCAAATCCCCATGTCCCCGCTTACTGCGTTGCTTGGGTATACAGAAGAGATACCGGCAACGTACTGTAAGTTTGGCTCATTTACTCTCTTGCTGGCCAGGCGGCGTGTGGCCTGTAGATGGGGCCGCGGATGTGCGCCCAAATTTAAGGATTGGATTAGTGTTATGACACTCTGGCAAGACCAAACGTGCTCTTATGCTGAATTGCTCCCGCTTTCATCCCGTCCCGAGACATTTGGGGCCCATTTACATCGTATCTCCTTGAACACCCTGTGCAGACTAGACTGTTCATGAGCCTTAGATATCCTCCCCAACCTCCATTTTAGGCTCTATATACGAATGGTCTATGTTTGATCATTCTTATTTTGATACTCTGGTGTACTGCCGTACTACCTTACATCGCTATATCTTTATGTCTGTATATGGGGTATGGTTGTGAAGTACAATTTCAATACCCGTCGTTCGTTTCAGGGAAAATGTGTGGCAATCTAAGAAATTCCATGGTCACTGTTGTGCATATGCAGATTTCTGTAATGTTAAGTGTCATGCTGATGTGTGCATTCTCATTGATTATGATTGTGATTACTCTGTTACTTTGAAAAACTCTCAAACAATTAAAAAAAAAAAAAAAAAAAGCCTGGTCTTCCGGTATGCACAAGTGATACTCTTCCACTCGGAAATGGTGAGGTGTCTGGTGCCGTGAACAGGGTGCAAATCCTGTTGGAGTAGATTGCAGTTTGGTCATAATTTTTTTTTCCTCTCTGGCTTTCGCAGGTACGGCGTATAGGTCAGTTAACAATTTTAGGTGTATGCCTGTGGGCGAACACCTCATTGTCTATAATTTGTTGAGAGGCATCTGTATGGTCCGTCCTCTTCAAAAATATTCTGTTTTGTGGGATGTGACTATGGTCCTGTGTTGTTTGGAGGCTTGGCCGGACAATAAATATCCATTTTTTAAAAACATTTTATTTCCTTTAATATGCGTCAGCTTTCTTTTGCATCTCTTGTATAGTACATTGCATTGAGACATGTTTTTCCAAATATTTCTTACATATTACCTAAAACGTGTTACACGTTTCAGCCTGACCCCTTCAGAAGGCTCGTAAGTTCAGTCTTACTCCCCTCCCCCCAACTCCCCTCTCCCCTGCCCTCACTGCAAGTGGTCTAATTATCTTGTTTTAGCTGAGCTGTCACACCTCGTGTTGTTTATTGTGGAGTTACGCATTTTTTCGGAGATTGCTCCCTGGTCTAGTACCAATCTATGTTTCCTGGTATCCTAAGGATTTGCTTCCCCGGGTTCTTGTTCTAATGCTCCTTCTTGGTCCTGTCTCATGGGGCTCCCCTGTCGTGAGGGCATTGTTGGGGGGGTGGATCCAGATCCCTGGTCAATACGTCTCCTCTCTTCCATCAGTGCCTCCCACGCCCTAGCTCTCTCGGGTTTACCCAGGCCCCATCTTGCGTTCCTTAGCAAGATTCTGCCCTCGCAGCTCGCCCATTTCTCTAGTTCCTGCTTCCATCTAATTATACTAGGGCCGTTCGGTGCCTTCCACCTGCTAGTGATTTCCCGCTTGGCTGGAATGAACGCCAAGCCCTGAAATGTGTCAGTAACCTTTGTCTTAGTTTTATGAGGGGAACAAGCCGAGCAGGCAATGCACCGGTGCGCATGGCACTACTCGGCCAGTTATTCGGGCCGTTTCGGTCGTCACTTCCCGTCAGTAGTGCGGCAGGGCATGGCAATTCCACATCATATGAATGAAGCTCGCTCCCAACTCACTACATCTCGGGCACTCCGCATCGTCTCTATGGAAGAAGCGGTTAATTCGATTCGGAGTGATGTATGCCCGGTGCAGTATATAGAAACTAATTAGACCAAATTGAGCGTTTCTGGAGACCCTAGGTGTCCTCTGCAGTATATTCTCCCAGACTTTATCCTCAAGGGGCCTTCCTAGGTCTTCTGTCCAATTGTTCCTCAGCGTGTCCAGTGGCCTAGCAGAGTCCCTACCTATCGCCCTATACAGGCAGGTGACTGCCTTTATGGTACTCCCAGCTATTCCTATGTACTCACACATGGCGTGTCGTGCTGGCTCAAGAGTGCCCATTCCCCAGTGCCGTCACATGGCTCCCATAATGGCCCTGTGGAGCAGAAACTGGCCCTGTGGGATGTCCCAGTCAGTGCTAAATTCTTCAAAAGGAATCCATTCCCCATCCCTGTAAAGGTCCCCCACTTTCGTGGCCCCTGACTGCTCCCATTCTTCCAGGCCCCTCCATTGTCCCCCATGTGGTAGTGCCCTAAGCATTATCAGCGGTAATTCCGGTGAGTATGGGTGTCTAGTCCGTCCTCTGGAGGCATCTATTCCAGCACTGCTGTATCACCTTATGTTAATTTGTTTGTACGTGCTGTGACTTGGCGGTTTTCAATAGGGTACGGATTAATACATCTCTCTCGGGGGTGAAAGGACATACCCTCCTACCTGGTGTCATTCTCCCTGCTATCCATTGCGTGAGTCCCTGTAGCTGCCCTGCCAAATAGTATGCCTCAAACTCCGGGACCGCTAGCCCCCCCTCTGCCGATGGTCATTTTAGCGTTGTCAGGGCCACCCTCCGTCTTTCAGTCTCCCATATGACGGCCGAAAGACATGAGTCTAGCTCTCAACCATGCTCTGTGTGTCCACACAAGCAGCGTGGTAAAAAAGTAAAATAGTCTGGCGAGGGTCACCATTTTTACCAAGCAGATCCTTCCCGCTGCCGAAATAGGGAGTTTCCCCCCAGAAGGCCATGTTGTCCTTTAATGACCTCAATGCTCCTCCTATGTTTCCTTCCTGTATACCCAGGAGCGCGTGGAAGACATTCACCCCCAGGTATTTAAAGCATCGGGGCTCCCACTGCAAATCTCCCAGTCCCTCAGGCGGCTGCCGGTCCAGTACTATCGGAAAGAGTCAAGACTTCTGCCAATAAACTCTTAGCCCCGAGAGGGACCCGAACTCCTCCATGTTTCTAGCCCCTCGCAGCTCCTCCACAGGGTCCTTCAGGAATAAAAGGCGGTCATCAGCGTACAATGCTATGTGATGTACTTGCCCTCCCAACCGTAAGCCTCTGTATCTGCCGCCTGTCCGTGCCACACAGGCCAGTGGTTCTACAGCCAGGGCAAATAACAAGGGGGAGAGGGGGCACCACTGATGTGTGCCCCTCTCCACCTGATACTGTTCCGAGATTGTGCGGCCCGTGCACACTCTGGCCAATGGGCTGGAGTACAGCAGTTTCAGCCAGCGTATAAATCCCTGACCTATTCCCATCTTTGCTAAGACGGAATAGAGAAAGTCCCACTCCAGTCTGTCGAAGGCCTTCTCTATATCTATGGTGAAGATCGCTCCCTCCGGTTCCTCGTTTCTGCCCAACTCCAAAATGGAGAGAAGCCGTCTTATATTTAGAGTCGTATTTCTACCCGGTATGAACCCTGCCTGGTCCGGATGGCCCAGGGAGGTCATATGTGGAAGGTGCCTCGTCGCCAGTAGTTTGCTTAAAATTTTGAAGTCGAGATTAAGCATCGACAATGGCCTGTAGGCCGTGCATTCAAGAGGGGGCTTATCAGGTTTAAGCAGTGGAATCACCACTGCTTCTCGAGTAGTCTTCGGCAGGATTCCCTACTCCTCCACATAGGTAGCATAGAACTCCATAGGGAGCCTCTGGCTAATTCTTTAATAGCTATTCTAATCTCGTGTTCCGTGATGTCAGCTACCAGTTGGACCACCTCCTCCTCTGCCAGTGTATGGAGGGGAAGCTCGGCCAGAAAATCCCGTATCTCTCCTTCTCCTTGGGACCCCGAGCTCTTATACAGATTTTTGTAATAGTCAAGGAATCTGTTGTTTGTTTACGCATGTCTATATAAGGGGTCTCCTGCTTGGTCAGCTATCGCTATAATATTATTCCCTCAACGGGTGACAATAAATATCCAGTGAGAAAGAAATTGTCGGCCAAATTGACTATGCTATTATGTCTCATATTTTGCAAGAGGGTGTCTGACGTCAGAACTTTGGATCTTGCAGGGCGGATTTCTCCTGAGGGAGTTACATTTTCGATCTCTCGTCGCACCAAATGCAATTCCTCCTCCATTTCCTATCCTGCTTTTACAGATAATCCTAAACTTTGCGTGGTGCAATGTGTGAAAGCGTATGAGTTGAGTACTGCTGAATTTTGTACTGATATGAGGGGACAATTGTTGATTGCTTTGCAGGAGCCCCATTGCCCAGTGGCCTTAGCCACTCTTGCAAGATGGGTGCGCTGGCTTATGAGTGAGGCAGGTATTGATACCTCCTTGTTTAGCGCGGACTGGCTCATGGAGCACTGGCTTCTAAGTCATTTGCTTGGGGTTTTAGTTTAACTGACATTCTTAAAACGGCCAACTGGTCAGAGGAATCTACATTTAAGCCATTTTACTGTATACCTATTGTGGATGTTGCTTCTGCGGTGGTGGCGGCTCAGCTTTAAACAAGCATAATCGGAGCTTCGGTTCCTGACAGAATTAAACTATTTCCAACATTCCTGACCATAATTTTCAATTCTATTAAGGACACGGAGGCGAGGATTATCCCACCCAGTATGTTGCATTTATCTGTGATTAATTATTACCGTTGATATTGAGTGCTTTAGGTATTCCTTTGTTTCCCTCCCTTTTGACACTGTACTGGTTATGGTATGTCTTTGTTGAGGCCAGTTTTTTGGCATACTATTTTACCTCGCAAAACCAAAGGGGATGATGGACGGAGTGTTGAACATTGCAAGCACTCACCCCCAGTCAACTGATCTGGGTTTAATCCATCATCATTCTTTAGCTCACTCCGCCACCCCAGTTCAGACATGGCCATATGCAAATCAGTCTGACCCTGTGCCTCATGGGAACAGTCCAGCCCGAACTGCCAAGCCATGTCTTCCCTGGACCGGAAACAAGCATCCTGGGACCGGTTTCTGGCTTACAGCCGTCCTCAGCCAGGCTATCTTGAATCCAGTGGCAAAGTGAGCAAGGGACCCACGTCTGGGCATACCCTGCCAACTTAGGACGAACATAGCAAAACCAAAGGGGATGATGGATGGAGTGTTGAACATTGCAAGCACTCACCCCCAGTCAACTGATCTGGGTTTAATCCATCATCATTCTTTAGCTCACTCCGCCACCCCAGTTCAGACATGGCCATATGCAAATCAGTCTGACCCTGTGCCTCATGGGAACAGTCCAGCCCGAACTGCCAAGCCATGTCTTCCCTGGACCGGAAACAAGCATCCTGGGACCGGTTTCTGGCTTACAGCCGTCATCAGCCAGGCTATCTTGAATCCAGTGGCAAAGTGAGCAAGGGACCCACGTCTGGGCATACGCTGCCAACTTAGGGCGAACATAGCAAAACCAAAGGGGATGATGGACGGAGTTTTGAACATTGCAAGCACTCACCCCCAGTCAACTGATCTGGGTTTAATCCATCATCATTCTTTAGCTCACTCCGCCACCCCAGTTCAGACATGGCCATATGCAAATCAGTCTGACCCGGTGCCTCATGGGAACAGTCCAGCCCGAACTATTTTACCTCCCCGCAAGGAACTTGTGACAAGCGAATGTCGCATCGACAGCGTTCCGTAACGGCAAAGATTTCCTGGTTGGTGAGGAGCTCATTGCCGGTGGAGACACTCATGAGGTTCACCAGAAGATCGTCGGGTCCCGTTGGACCGAGTTCTGATTCCTGCTCCTGTTAGGGCTGATGGTGCTGTTTGCTGATAGTTGATGCCCTGTTGTTGCAGGGTCTTGAACTTTTGGTTGTGTCATGGCATTGCTGGGTCTTCAGACTACTTATATGTTCTTTGGACTGAGCAATAAAAGCTGAATTGATGCTTATAGGTTATATAGGGCATGGTCTCTATGGTTGGCGAGATAACTAGTATAGAGTCATGGGAAATGTAGGGTTTTTAAAAACGTTATTGGGATTTGCTGCTGGTCTGAAGTAGTTAAAAAAAATTTTTTAAAAAAAAGCATAATCCTCATCTCTGTGTCCTTAATAGAATGGAAAAATTTTGTCACAGATGTTTGAAATTTTTTTGTCCACCTCTGTAACTTTTAACCCACCCTGACATCTCTTCCTCAATTATAACGCTAACATGCCCCATCCCATAACCTGGCATTGCCCCCAAACATTTCAAACATGCCTAATGCTAACTCTAATCCTTTCTTTAGCCTTAACCATTTACTTCTAAACCCTTAGTCCTAAGTATGGCTGGAACTAAATAGGGCTAACAGCTCTCAGCTCACGGACCACGCCCAAACTTTCAGCAACAGCAGAACGGGACACAGACGTCACAGAGAATCTCGGTGTACCGCCATATCTATTTTACCTTGTTGCGCCCCAATATCTGGGTGAATTCCTGCAAATTTAGGTCCTGGAAACTACCCCAGCGCAGGATTAAAGCGCTTAGGACCTTGGCGCTAAGGCACACCGGTGTCCCAGGGCTGCACTCAGAGGTCAGGCGCCTGCCGTTAGCTCGAGGGTCTAACGGACAAAGTTGCAGAGTCACTGACCCGTGTTAACAGGGGACTGGTGGCAGGTCCAGGGGACTGCTCAAGCATTCTGCTGGGGATCCTCTGGACTGCAGGTGACTGGGTGTGAGGTGCAGGGGTGTATGGCCACTTCATGGATGCTGGCTTTTTTTTTTTTTATCTCCACCTTTTGAAATATTAAACTGTTTACTCTTTGTTTCTGCTGCCAACTACTATGTTTGTGTCTCTGCATTGCTTGCTTATTTCCGACTATACTCCATATTTTGTAAGGACTGGTCGGCTAATTCATTAATTACATTATTGTTACACTTTCAACAATCAAATTCTTCATTCCTACAGACCAGCAATTAACAACATGAGAACAAGATACCACAAATCTACAAGCCTGTTCAAGATGACAAAATGCAAGGAAAGTATGAATATGGTAGCTGGACAGCAACCCTCATAGCCTCTTGCGTCTAAGTCTCACCCAAATCCATGTGTTTATAGCCAGGCCTGGATAATTAGATTACTCTTTTCTCCAATTCATCAAAGGCAGACTCTCAGGCATCAACTACCGATCAATCAAGCATATACTTGGAAGCAGATACCTCAGCGTTAACAAGTTTTACCCTGCGAACTATAACAGACTGTTATAACAACTCCCCTTCAAATGTGGCAGTTATCACTCCAGCTACAGCGACCACAGACTATCCTAATTTTATCCTATCTTCATTTATCAATGTATTAAATATGGAATTAACTAATGCAAGTTCCAATTTGTCGAATGCCCGTCCTGGAACTACAATAGCTGAAATTAACCCAACGTTACAAGTCAACAATAATCAAGACAATATTTTAGTTGATCTCAGTGGATCGGCTTTCAAATATGGAATAAATGAGAATTTGGAACCCAATCACCCAAAGGAGATTTCTCAAGAACTGGCCAGTTCGCTGGATAACGTAACATTGCTCTCGAAACTTGGCAGTCCCAATGCTTTACCTCAAACGTGGCCAGTTGTTCCTTTGGAACTAGGGACTCCCGAACAGTTTGAACAGAAATCATCTAAATTCGACATGCAACATACCACCACTCCCCCACCTACTTAGTACTTGCTGAAATGGGTGATAGTAGCTCCAAATTATGTCAAATGTCTGATATTCTTTCCACCCAATCCCAACTTATCGTGGAGCAAGTATTCATCCTAAAAAATATTAACCAGGATGTGCAGTTTTTGCGCAACAAATCTAAACCTTTATCAAAAATCGAGAAGTCATTCCCTAAACTGGAAGCTAATTCTTCTATCGATTCCTTACAGCTGCTACAGGTAAAAATTAAGAATCACTTCGGAACTGTACAAGATTCAAGAATGGAAAATAGTATGTAAACCACTACTTCTGGCGGTACTAATCTAGCCTCTCAAAATGTTAAAAGGGCGCACTTGCCGGCTAAGGCTAAAACAACCCTGACTTTTCTTGTACCAAACGTTCACCCTCTTCAAATAATGGAAATGGTGCCAATACCAGTATATTAGAACCTTCACCTAAATGCACTAAAGGTACTGAGGATGGGAATAATGGATTTCAACAGCATATAAATAAAAGGCAGGTGAAGCAACTGAAATAGCTCAATCAAAATTGTGGAGCTAAAAATACTAACTGCAACAAAACCAGCTTAATTCATTTATCCAATCTCTCGAATACCTCACCTAAGCATTACCCAATTTTTTTTTTTGAATTAATAATTTTATTGATAAATTAACAATCGTCACTTGCAAGTTCACTGTGGCATACATTTTCACAATTTTGGAAATAAGCAGTATGATGTGCAACATTACAATCAGACATTACAGTTCTGTGGCTCATTACCCAATTTTTAAGTCTGTAAATAATACTGGACCACCTAATTCTGCGCACGTGTCACCTAAAAATCCAACATCGGGTGGCACCCCTGATGATCCACTGCTACATAATCCAACTCCTCGGGCCCAGGTTTTCATTATACCGGCCTACAGCTAAGTATTGGGAAGAGGGCTCCCACCCAAGGCTCCATCTACAGGTCTTGTCCATGCAAACTCTGGTAATAACACTCATGGTCCTCTGGCTGTTTCTACAGACACAAAAAGAAATATTGCAGGCAATCTAGCTCTTATCGCTAATAAACTGACATCCTTCCACCAGCTTTTTCCTCGGCGTACTAACGACATGATTAGCTCATTGCTACCCCAAGAAAAGTCAACAGTTGATCATCTCAATACGGTGACATTAACATCTGATGTTCAGGTCCGAGCCCCTCATGAGAGGCTTAGCCATCTCAGCCGGTGACTGACTGTAAAATATTACTGAGGGTTAATCTTGGATTTACCAATTTAATCTAGTCGGACAATACTGGTATTGCAAATAAACCAATACAGACAGATAAAGGCAGCTACATACTCACGGAGATTGACTTGCGCCAAATTTATAGATCTGAATGTCCAAATGATATTTTGAATCACCAGATCATCCTTAAGAAACTAAGTAATTTCCATGAACTGCTGTCTGTAACTTCAACAAACTTAATTACCCTTCGTTTAATATACAATCAGACCCAAAAAATGATGTCACAAGAACACAGTGGAACTCCTGGTTAATGGTCTAAAATTCAGGGCCAAGAGATCTGAATTTGCACAGTGGGATATTATTGTCAGCCAAGTTACAAAACCAAAATATCCTTATAGTCTTAAATCAAACCGTGTAACGGATCAGCTTTACCAATTTCAAACAGAATGTGTACTGAATTTAAACATAATGTAAATGTTTCCACCTCATCCAAACAAGTTTTTCTACCAGATCAGAGTCTCGTTACTTTCCCTTTAAATACTCACAAATCCCAAGTTAACCTCAATACTCCTCAAGATCCCTAACTCCTTGCACATTTTTACAGTGCCTCAAGAGCAAGCTTTTAGAGTTGGCTCATGGAACATTGCTAGCTTGGAAAAACATTTTCGGACTTCACTGGGCACTCTACATGAGTTCCTTTAACCCTATTAAATAATTTGCTTGCAAGAATAGTGGAAAACCTTGGCCTTTAGCATATCTAATGGTACTACCTCTGAAAGTCTAGCAACAAAAAACATTGCAGGTCAACCGAGTTGTGGCCTTGTCACTAATAAGTAACTCCTTATCTATGAAATCAACTAAGAGTGAACTTAATTCAGCTTATATTTTGGCAGTTCTGCTGGAAGATCCTTATGAAACCAACATAGTAGTTTTAAATATATACTTTCCTAAAAAATAAGTCTCTTTATCTATTAACATTGGATCAACTAGATCATATTCTCGAGCTCTATGCCAAGCTCTTGATCATATTAACAGATGACTTTGATCAATATCTGTATCCAGTTAACAGTTCCACTGCAGTAGATAATCATCTAGACAGCTTCTTCGGTATACAATCGCCAGTTGTAAACAATAATGCGGTTTCTCAGACTTCATGTACAACGGTAAGAAACTTTTTCCTAAGGCCTGCATAATAATTTAGGTTATAGAGCCTTAAACGGTAGATTCATCACAGATAAGCTTGCTAAATGCACATTTTAGTGCACAAAAGCTTCCAGCACATTGGATTATACCTTTCTGCACTACTTCAAATTTTATTGTTGCGTCTCATTTGAAATTTTGCCACGTAATGAGTGATCACAACTCGCAGGTGACAACACTGAATAAGAAATATTAAGAATACAAACATAAGCAGAATATCATTAATGGTGCTTTGGTTTTCATTAATAACAAATTAAAATAGAACCCTGCTATTTCTTCCAAATTAAAAAATCTGCGGCATCAAGAGTTTGTAACAAATCGTCCATTTCTTTTATCAACTGAGGTACCTCCGTTGGATTGGATGACTGAATGGGAAACTCTGCTAAGTCATACATTAACAAAAAGAACAATTGATGGACAGAATGCAGAACACTGTCATACATTCACCCCAGTACAGAGATCTGGGCCTAAAGCCATCATTTTTTGCTCACCAGTTTGAACTCAGCCATATGCAAATCAGTCTTGACCCTGTGCCTCATAGTAACAGTCCAGCCCGAACTGCCTGGCCAGGTCCTTCCTGGACTGGAAACAAGCATCTTAGGACCGGTTTCGGGGTTTCACCCCTCTTCAGCCAGGATAGCTTGACTCCAGTGGCATGGAGGGCACGGGACCCACGTCTGGGCATACCCGTCCCACTCGGGGTGACAAATGCAAAAAGAAAAATTGATGGACAGAATGCAGAACATTGTCATACATTCACCCCAGGGTCAAGACTGATTTGCATATGGCTGGGTCCAAACTGGGGTGGGGTGGTGAGCAAACGAATGATGGATTAAACCCACATCCTTGTGACTGGGGGTAAATGTTTGCATTGTCCAGCATTCCGTCCATCAATTGTTTCTTTTGCATGTCGCCCTAAGTGGGAAAGGTATGCCCAGACGTGGGTCCCGTGCTCACTACACCACTGGATTCAAGCTAGCCTGGCTGATGAAGGGTGAAGCCCTGAAACCGGTCCCAGGATGCTTGTTTCCGGTCCAGGGAGGACCTGGCTTGGCAGTTCGGGCTGGTCTGTTCCCATAAGAAACAGGGTCAAGACTGATTTGCATATGGCTAGGTCCAAACTGGGGTAGTGTGGTGAGCAAAAGAATGATGGATTAAACCCAGATCCTTGTGACTGGGGGTGAATGTTTGCATTGTCCAGCATTCCGTCCATCAATTGTTTCTTTTGCATAAGTCATACATTAAGACATTTCTCAGTATGGTCAATGTCACGTAACTTAAGAAACCAGTCTCCTTTCTAACAAAACCATGATTTCCGTTCAGCAAATGCAAAACAGGTGTACTGCAAACAATTAAAGGCATTCTTTAAAAAATCACGATTCCTCAGAGAGGAATATCTAGATAAAATCTGCCACGGCACAAATGAAATCCACAATTAAGAGTATAACTCGGAACTTGCAGGAAGAGGCATGGATGAAACTAATAACTGCTATTAAAACAAATAACATCAAACTGTGCTGGTTTCTGATTGGCTCAGGGGCTCACAGACCAGCAAATGAACACTTTATTTCTAGTGACTCTTGGTCATCCAGGCCACGAAAAATCTACTCACCCACTAGCTGTGACGAGTCAGATTTTATCAGGTCGAGATATTTTTAGCACTCAAAACCAAAGTACTCATAGGTCCTAAAAAAAAAAACCAACTCCTGGTCTTCGGCTCAGGAACCAAACCAAATGTGTAAATAGAACTAAATAAATTATTTTCTTTTATGTAACCCTCACCCACTCTAATAGTGGCATGCTTCATCATCTGGTCCACCCCTAAAAGTAAGGGTGGGCTCAACCGACATTATGGGAGCACTTTGATAGATCCTACTGGAGAAGTTAAAGATTAAAAATACCGCACTGTCGCTAAGGTATCCTTTTATTAGCAGTGAAAGTGGGTATAGATTAAAAAGACATATGGGGGATACACTATGATATTATAGTCCTAGGACCCTCAATTAAACCGTCAACATGTTTCAGCCCATACAAATGGCCTACAAAGTCCCAGGCTTTCATCAGGACGCATATCATAGCCCAGGTGTCAACGTAATTCCACTTCAGTGAATAACTAATCATGCAGTGCTAATCAGACGCATGCAGGGAGTAAATTTACTTGCCTCAATCTATTGTACCATTAAATATAATGGGGATACCCTGTGTCCCTCAGAACCTGGGGATACAGTTATGAGCTACAAACAGTTCTGTCAGGTGAACAAAATCTTAAGGGGAATTGTAAAATAATGTTTTTCATTAAACATTAAATACCAGAATGATCCCTCAACATTTGTGAAACTTCTCCTGACTCCAATAACAAATCATTCAAGAAAATGATATCTAAAAACCACTGACCCAACACAACCATTAACTTGTTTTAAATGTATTATTTTTCATATATCAAAACATGTATATCTATCTCTCTTCATATTTCTCTTTTCAACAGCTGTCCAGATAATATAAAGAACAATACATCACATTTACATATTCAGTGTTTAATGAAAAACATTTTACAATTCCCCTTGAGGAGATTTCGTTCACCCAATAGAACTGTTTGTAGCTCATAAATCAATCTATCATGCAGCAGAATTGTGCCACCCGTTTTGGGTAACCACTGAGCTCCTCTAGAAGAGTCATGCCCCTGTAGTCACAGTCATCAAGGGAAAACAGTGCACTTGTAACTATATGTTCCCGCCCGCTCCAGGTTTGTATTCAGAAGGGCTATGATATGATATACGTCCTGATGAAAGCCCGGGGCCTTATAGGCCAGAGAGGTATTTTTAATCTTTTACTTCCCTGGTAGGATCTATCAAAGTGCTCCCGTAATGTCGGTTGATCCCACCCTGGCTTTAGTGGCTAGGCCGGACCTGATGATGAAGCATGCCACTATTAGAGTGGGTGAGGGTCATATAAAAGAAAATAATTATTTTCTTGATAGATACATCTTACGATAATAGTCTCAAAAATAGACTATATACGAATGACAACCTCCACCTAGCAGCCCGACTGCTTTGTTCGTACATGAACCTTAATTCTGCAGGTAATAACAACACAGGGAAAAAATAAATATCTGCTCTGATGTTGAGAGACAAGCACAGGACTTTCACACTGCTCCTGGCTTGCTTTGGGAGCATGCCGCTAAAGGTTATGTTCTTTGTTCTTCAGATAATGTCCACACGAAGAAAGGCTAGCTATCTGAGGGAGTGGAGGATATGACTGTATTCCTTAGTGCATTATCCACTCTGTTAAGGTATAAGACTAGCTATTATTTGCGGATGGGCTTCATTCAGGAGAATTTTAACAGCCGCCTGAATTGACTGTGTCCCAGGAAACAAAGAAACTTTCTTCGTATATCGATTAAGGAGGGAAAGATGATGTGACAGCGTCCTGGATTCAACCGCATAAACGGCACTTATTGGTGACAGATCTAATGAGAACAAGCTTTGGCATAGCCAATAGGTCTCGCCTTTGGGACCTTATAAGTATTTAGTTATGCAGCACAATATCCCTGGTGCAACAACATCAACTGTTGCATGGCTAAACACTTCTAAGGTCCCAAAGGCGAGACCTATTGGCTATGTCCAAGTGAGATTCAAAATGTGATCATTTATATTAAAGGTGGTGTTAGCATTGTATGGCACATGTAGTATAACGTCATACCTTGTGAGTTGTTCGAGGTGTGGTGCAAGTCATGCTATGCTGTGTGGTTCGGTTCTGGACTAGCCCCAAGACTGTGCCAATCCAGGGGGCGGTATAATCGGTCATGTTGGTCACCACTATTATATTGAATGAGATAGAGTGGGGTATTCATGAGGTACAGCTTGGTGGCATTTCATTTGATTGACCATTTCACGTGCTTGTAAACAGTTTGTGTGGCGTTGCAAGCTATGTGGCGTGTATGTGCTGCTTTGGACATTGATGTGCGTTTTATTTTTTGTCTGACGTGTTCTGGCTGTTTGTTACATTTGTACTGCATGTCAGTAGTTCTTTCTAACGTGGTCTGTTACGTGAAAAAACGCGTTCATTTAGCTGTGGCAATCCTAGGTTCCAACGAATGAACACATTAACAGTTCTTTCCCATGAAAGAACAGATTGGTGTCGTCTCGGCTGTCACAGCCGATCAGTCTTTACAGCTGAAGTGGAAAGGGTTCTGGCTTGTGCACTCCTTCACGTTCCGTGGTGACCCAAAGGCTGCGGGGGTGGCCGGCCATCGGACTAATGTCGTGGCTCCAGGGATGGCTTTAAGGGAAGCTGCCGCCCGGAAGGCAAGGGGGGGGAGCCGTGCTCGTTTAAATGGCCCAACCTCTGCAGCGGGATTGGAGAGAAGCTTGGACCACCTGCTTCATGGCTGCACTGTGGAGCCTGAGGGGAGGTGATCTCAAGGGCATATCCATATTTAGGGGGCGCAGGAGTGGTGTGGGGCCGAGAGAGAGACAAAGCTAGGAATCTAAGGTAATATGGACTGCAACAGGAAGGGAAGTGGGCTGGTTGAGAAGAGTAACCGGTGGGTGTGCTTCTTGCTGGATGCAATGGTCTTATTGGCCCAGAGTTAAAAACCCAGCCGGGTCTCTTTACCTTCTTAATGTTCCATTATATGGCAGGCGATCCTGTTCTCAGTCACGAGCAGCACGGAATTCCTAGGCCCTCCTACCAATGGTCATGGCCGTTAGTCGGTACATCCAACGCATGCTTCATCCGTGTACACTCCTTGTACTCCTGAAAAGTGCACACATGAGGTGCGCGCTTAATACAAAACACCCAGTGCCGCCTGGACGTGCCTTGCCCTGTGCTTCTTTGAAGCACTTTCGGCTCGGCACAAGCTACACTCTGCTCCTTCAGCCCTTGTTGTGTCCGCTGCCGTTTTCTAACGTGCCCTGCTCGGTTATGCTGAATTCTGTTCCATTTGCTGTCAGGCTCCACATGAGACTGTTTATCTGTGCACATGGTACCGTCAGTTGACCCATGTGCATGATGATCCTGGTTTGTCTGCTGGCGGGGGAAGGCACACACCCATCGGTCTGCATGCACAGATTTCTGCACATGGGTGTACACCAGGCCCCTGGTGCACCTTTTTAAAGGTAGGATGGTGGGGCGTGGAGAACCGGGAGCCTGAGGGTCTCACCTTTACATAAAGATGTGCACGGAGTGAGAGCAATAGGCGCTGCGAGGGATCCCTTTCAAGAACACCGGCAGAGGGGTATCTGGTTGCACAGAGGAAGCCGCCGTTCAATAGCGCAGGAGGCCATACTGGGAACCGAGTCACTCGCTTACACAGTGTATCACCGAAGGCAGCGGTGAGGAGAAAGGGACAGCAGTGGGCGCTGCGGGGACCCCCAGCTTCTGGGATCAGTGGACACTGAGCACTGCTGGAGAGACAGAATCAGCTGCTAGGGGGAGGTGGCGATCTGCGCAGCCTTAAACGGCTCCGGAGCTGGGGTTACCGCGGCTACTCGAGTAGCATGCAGCTGTGTGCGTGGACGGCGCCCCAAACACAGCGATTCTCCCCTGTCCGCTGCCACCCTGAAGCAGGCACCTCTCATGCCTGGGTCCAGAGGGAGCAAGCAGACGAAACAAAGCGCGGCCGCGTGGCGGCAAAAATGAAAGCGGCTGCAGCGTCCTGCGAGTGGCGCGCACGCGCGGCGAAAAGCGGATGGACTGAGAGCGGAAGAAACAAGCGCGGCGAACGCGCTAATTAGAAACAGATGGCTTCCCTGCTCGTAACCGCAGACATAGGCCGTGGGCGGAAACATTTTCTGGGAAAGGTGCTTTTGCCCAATTGCGTGATGTCTTTTTTAGAAAGACGCATGCAAAGACCAATAGAAAAAAGACTGGAAAAAAACCCACACGCACGAGCGTGTGAACAGTCCAGAGCGATTCCAAGAAGTCGTTTTCCTAGAGCAACGCATGCGCGCTGCGCTAGGCTCGACCTAAAAAGGGGGGGAGAATAGTATAAAATGAAATGCAAAAATTTTGAAAAGGGAGCTCTGAGATGTGAGAGAACGTGTGGATGACGTCTAGGATTACAAGCATTGGCATAGCCAATAGGTCTCGCTTTTGGGACCTTACAAGTATTTAGGTATGCAGCACAATATCCTTAGTGCAACAACACCAACTGTTGCATGGCTAAACACTTATAAGGTCCCAAAGGCGAGACCTATTGGCAACAATGTGGGTGGGCTCATTGACATACTAGCACACACTTTTATATGTCATGAAAAGGGAACAGCCTGCAACCAGAGAAAGGGGGACAGCGTGGTGTTCTGAGACAGCAGGCAAAAACAAGGGGCACCATCACATCTCTATGGCTTCAGTAGTGAGGGACAGACGTGTTTACCAGTCGTGGAAAATAAACCTCGGCTTGCACCGGAGAGCCCTGCGAATCGTTGAAGTGATGCCCTTTGTCAATTTTCTGCATAAAAACACAAACACCGATTGGCACATGTGTTTATTATTTAGGCAACGCACGCTCGGGTGGTGGTGGAGTGCAAAAAAAAACAGCTATTTGTGTTGTAAGGCGGTAATTACTTCTGGCACCTCTCGCGCTGATGAAATACTGGGACATTTTTTTCTCATCTGCCGTAATTCTCCCACAGAAGGAGGGATTAGCCTAACAGTGAAAGAAAAATGACAGAAATCCAATCGCTGTCGCGATTTTTTGTTCACTTTTTGTGCTAAGGGCACATACATAATCAGAGATTCTGGCACATTTACATTTTTTTTTTTTATTCCGAGCGTGGAGATTTGAAAATATCCCGTAACCCTGTCCATGGGAGACCTGTTGGACGAGGTCAGTCTGTTTTACTACAGGAAGAAGATTTAGTAAACAACATGAGCCATTCCCTAGAGCAGACAGTAGTGATGGGAAACACAAAGGTAGTAGGCGCGCTCAAGCTCACTCCTGGAAACACTTTATCCAGGACGCTTTCCAGGTGCACGTGAGCCTCCAGCCACCGGGGTAAACATGCGGGGCACATGTCGCCGCGGCGCAGTGTCACGAGAAGGGAGCTGGCATTGCAGGCTGAGCAGCGGTGGCTGCAGCCAGGTACCTGCTGCTGCCTGTTAACATGGGCTGGGCTGGTAGAGCGTGGGGAGCTCTGAGTGCCAGGCACGGAGGTGGTGACGAGGCCCGCGCCACCTCTCCTCTCTCTCGTGCACACACACAGAAGCATGAAGGGCACCTACCATTGCCAGGCGGCTGCCTCTCTCCACCAGCGACCCCGCCATCTTGCGTGCTGCAGAGCGGTGGAGGCGGCGGATCAGCTGCTGCGGGGGAGATGGGCATACCCGAGCCAGCGGCGGATCACAGCGGCTCTAAAGGTGATCCCGGGAAATGCAGCTTCGGGGACAGGGGATAAGAGAAGCCACATTCGCTCTTTAGTTAAGGGGCGATCTATAACAAGTAAAACAATTTTTAAAAAAAGAAGCCCGCGAGAGAGCGTGCACCATGGCCTATTGCTTGCGGTTACCCGCACGGCCGCCAGGCGCGATAATTGAAAACACATGGCGGCCGTGCGGGTAACCGCACGGAAAAGGCCATTGTGCACGAGCGTGTGGTCAGCTTTTGGAAGCCCCTTACATAAAGTCTCGCAGAGCAACGCATGCGCGCTACTCTAGGCTCGACCTAAAAAGCATCCCATGCATAGCTAACAGAACATAATTTTGTAAAACGCAGAGAATGGTTTGGTGATTTTTAGACCCCTCTTTGGGCATAACTGTTGATAAAAACAGTCAGCATGCTTTCATAAGGAGGCCTTGTTCCTCCCGAGCACTAGGCCCGAATGGGTTGCAAACTGATGTTCTAAAAGCAGATCCCGATCTTCCGAGTGCATTGTTACACAAGCTATTCACTGAAGTGCTTGCCGTTGGTTCTATTCCCGGCCCCTGGGAGGGTTCTATTATTCACCCTATCTTTAAAAAAAAAAATACAGAAATCTAACCCACAAAATTGTCTAATAGCCTTGTTAGACTGATGGAAAGCTTTTTACTAAATATTTGCTTAATTTACTAACAGACTGTGCAAAGTACAAACATCTAATTCTATTCCCTCAGACAGGTTTTCAACAAGGCTACTCTATAATAGAGAACATTGCTGCTTTAACTAATCTAGCGAAGGAAGCTGGAGCAAAAAACAATTCACCCTTCACACTTGTTTTAATCAACTACAGCTCCGCTTTGTGCAAAATCAATCTTGGTAGACTCTGGAACAAACTGCGGAGCTGGGACATCAATCCAAATCTACTTTGTCTCTTAATTCAATTGCATAAAGACACTTGGATAAGAGTTAAATTAACTTCAACAAATACCGTATTGCCTGAAATGCATACTTCAACTGGCCTTAAAAAGGATGCATTCTAGCTCCGTTATCATTTGTGATATATATATATCCATCAAATCCTTCGTGGCCGAAGAAAAACGGGTCGCACTCTTGCAGAAATATTAGGCAAAATTAATTTATTCTTAAATCCATTTAACAGGAACACAGACTGTGTTCCTGTTAAATGGATTTAAGAATAAATTAATTTTGCCTAATATTTCTGCAAGAGTGCGACCCGTTTTTCTTCGGCCACGAAGGATTTGATGGATGTGTAGCGGTTTGGTTCAACCGCGGTGGCAGCGCACCTAATTGAGCGCCTATATCTTACCTTTCAAAGTACAAGGATGATGAGGTATGTCTTTCCCCAAAACTCAGAAACAACTGAATCACTCACTTGGCATATGCGGATGACATTGTCCTGCTCCCACAAGCTGCAAAAGGCTTGAAGATCCAGCTATCAAAGCTTAACGCCTATAACTTAGAAAAGGACTTGTATGTCAATTTCGCAAAAACAAAAGTTATAACACTCAAAAAATTGTAAAACCATCGGTTTGGGAGCAGGGAAAAGTAATCATAGAGCAAAATGACAGCTTTGTATATCTAGGTGCAACTATTGATTCCTCACTCACTTGGGCCGCCCATCTGAAAACCAAGAAGCAAAAAAGTGACAAACTACAAAAGCTTGGAGAAGATTTTCAAAACTCTACGGAGGAAGAGCAATAAGTCAATCTGCGACAGTTCTGACAGCAAAACTCAGGCCCCTCCTATTATATGCATCCCTCACATTAAATTAGTCAATACTAATGCAAGGTTTGACAACTTCTGAATTTGCGAACTTCGACTTCTCATTGTAAAATAACACCCCAATGGTGAATTAAATATGTGATTGTGCTAATGCTAACCAACTCACGTTAAAAGTATTGATTCTGGGGGGAACTGAAACAAAACAAGTTTAAACATTTTCTACTCAATCTGGAGGATATAAATAAAGTAATTAATCATAATCTCCCAGAATTGGAAACAACGACATCCACGCCTAGAACAGAACTGAAGCATCTGGTTAAAAAACACAAAAAAATGAAATTGAAATACCACACTGAAGTCTCTACTGAATTACAAACACAGTGAATTACTCTGCAACTCCGATTTGAATGTCAAGCAGCCATATCTGGATTCCAACCTAGAAGCTGTAACGAAAAGGAAATTGGAGATTCAGACGACTTTGTATTCTCTTGGCTCAATTTGAGAAATCATGGAATTCCTCCGCAGGAATAACAAAATTCCTGAAGTTTGTGCGGTTACAAACTGAAAACATGAGATCACCCCATATGTATTACCCCAAATATGTTAACACTAAGTTTTTTTAACGAAAATATTTTCTTGAGGCAAATGTTAGATCAAAAACGGGTGAATTCCGTTTTATTAATCAAGCCCCTTTGTTTATAAAAGCATTAATGAGATTATTAGAACGGTTTCCCGGTTTTAACTTTGATCAACTGTATTTCTTAAGCATATTGTTGTAATCATTTTTGATGAATACAATAAAGCTATCTAACTAGCCCTAAATGTGTCTGGCGCCCATACCTTGTCACATCCGTTAAATGTTTTAGAATTGATTTTACTTTGCTATGTACGTGGTTTCAAATTAGATGCAGCATGTGAATGCGTGGTTTTCATGTATTTTCCGGTTTTGTTTTTTTTTGTTTTTTTTTAAGTTTGAGAATGAAATGTCATCCATTTTTTTCAAACTTCTGAAAGGTGGCATCAACTGGGATTTTAACTGCAACAAATGTCAATGAAATGCATGGTTCTTCTGTTACTGTACGTTTGAAACAACTTCTTGGATTTTGTCGATTTTTCTTTTTATTGCTGCTGTAGCTTAAAAAATTTAGGTTTTTTAAATTCTGACACCACAGATGGATACTTTAGCAAGTTTGGTTAAAAAAAAAAAATAGTATATCTTGCTGCTCGTCTGCTAAAGATGGTGACGATTTGACAGGTGGCTGTCTTTGTGGTATGCAATTAGACATTAACACATTTTACTGGCTAGATATGCAGTTAAATATGGGAAATGAAGTTTTGGATATATTCCATGTTAGAATTGTTCTGTGGAGTTTCACTGCTTTAAATGTTTGTGACTTGTTTTTTCTTTGTATTAACAATGGCAGCTCTGCAAACACAAAGACTGGTTAATAAAACTAAAATGTATTCAGGATGTATGAATTAAGGTCTCATTAAGAGTGTGGCTGAACAGGCCATTGAAGGTAAAACTGGTGGATATTCAGGGGGTGGGGGTAAATTTGGTGGGCAGGCGGAGGCAAGGCTTTCCTGGAGGTTTCGTAGCCTGTCCGCCAAACTTAATTATTACCATTTTTAAGGGACGAGGCGGTACCCGCTGCGGGAGTAGGGTTTCTCCCATGTCCTATTTCTCTCATTTTAATTTTTAGGTGGAAGTGGGAGCAGTTTCTCACTTTTTATATTACTTTCATGCAGCTTTTAAAGGGGTTTCATCTTGGATTTCGTTTTTAAAAAGAAACGAGTGGTCATTTTGTTATTATTGGCATGATGTTTATTTCTTTTAGCTTTAATCATTTCAGCTTGGTTCATTTTCACAAGGAACCCTTTACAAGAGGACTGGCTCTGGCCCTCGAGAAGAGACCTGAAGAGGTGCAAGATTGCTAGGAGCTCTACAAATATAATTGGAAGACGGGGGTTCTCACTGAAGAGAAAAGATTAAGAAATGCAAGAATTCTGCAGAGAAACTAAAGCACCTCAAGATGAACAGCAGAGTGTCCAACATCAATCCAGGAGGGCCAGGTCCAAGTCAATCTTTAGGATAACCATTGACTATGTAATTTTTTTCCATCTAGATTTAGAGCGTTTACCCTTTTGGTAGGAGGCTGTCTCAAACATATGGCATGGATCCAGACCTATAATGGACCTACACGACACTGTACTGCTTTCTTTTAGAAGACTTAAATGCAAGGCTTCCTCTGCAAGTCAACATAACAATGCAAGATGGAGAGTGCCCTCTGTCAAGGCATTCGCAAAATGTGATCCTGACAAGAGCACATGCACTTCTGCTGTATCCCCACTGCCAAAAGTTTAACAACCAGGCAACTGAAACCAGCCTGCTAGAAGCACTCTATTAAGAGGACCACCCGAGCACGCCATGAAACCTATGCATGGCTCCTCCTATCGAAATTACCATGTTTCTACCTTGGAAGCATGGGTCTTAAAAGGGTAACCACTTTTAAGTCGCTAGTTGACATGGCTTCATGAAGTGTTTACACCACATTATGATCAAGTAAATACTACTCTAATGAAGTTTCGTCAAGCAGGAGTCCTCTTGTAAGCGAAACGAGAACCACAGTCAACATGTTCAGCTCCCTTCTAACAAAAGAAAACGAGCATCAATGATGTTTCCATAAACCCTAACTGCTGTCTACCAACTGCTAGGGTGCTAATGCATACACCGTCCCTAACAATACACCATGCGAAACTCACTGAAAGGAAGAGAGTGGGCCAACCCTAAAAGTGGTAGGGGGTTTTGAGAGAAATGAGGGTCCTATATATTGCCTTTTAATGATGGAGTGTTGACCACTGGAGCACATTCAGTTCTCAGTAGCCTCCAAACCCAGAACATTAACAAAATCGTACTGAGGAAACAATGAACAGCTCTATATTTAAACTACTGCCACATGAACTTACTTCAAATGGTCGTTAAAGGACTATACACCTTGGTACGATGCTTTAATGTAGCAAAATAGTTTTCTCCTGCAGTCTTTTGGAGAGCAGGCTAAAACCTCTCACCCAACTCCAACTGCAGAAACAAAACTACATTCTTCTGCAATATAACATTTCCCCATGGCTTATTACGACGATATTGTTCGCAGCAGGCTTGTGGGCTGTAATATAGTGCATAAGACAATGAACTTAGGGGTCAAGTACAGGATATTACATTCTCTGGGCAGAGAAATCTGTTTCCTGGGGTTTAAGTGAAGCATCTTAAAGCATGCAGGTGGGGGAACATTACAAAGGATGTGGTAGGGAAGCATTATCACAGGCGTAGTGTGAGGGAAATAACACGGAGGGCGTGGAAGGTAGGAAGCAAATTGGAAGGGCTCAAGAGGCAAGAAGCAACACAAAGTGAGGGATGGAAGCAACATAGAATGGGGCTGGGAGAATAAACGGGAGAGAGCAACGTGAAATAGGCTGTGGAGAACCAATCAGGTGATAAAAGCAGTGTGGGTGGAAAAGTACACAAAAGCAAGTGCTACAGTGAATGGTCGTAGAGAACCACAAACGCAACAAATAGCAACGCAGATGGAGAGAAGTAGATTGAGGAAGACAACTGGAATACACATGCACTTTAACGTAGTGCCGAACAAAAAGAAAAATGTAGTACTTGAAAAGCAAGCAGTGGAAAGATACTTGTAAAACATACATGTTCCAAGTGAATGGACAAACACAAGAAGAGGAAGGAAGAGCCCACACAAGCTAACAAAAAGTCAAGTTACTGAGAGTGACATTAATGTAATCGGTGCTAAGCAATGGCCAGCTCTAAACCCACTGTAATCTGAAATAGGTATTTTTGCCAACAGGCAGCTTTGTGCGGTCAGGTAGGCGACACGTAAAATAGAAGCCATGTATAACAAAAAGTGCCATTTATTTTAGGACACATGATATCCAGGAGGAGGTGCTTTCTAATGTATAGCTTGTAAACTTCGCAATCAGCAGCTTTTGCTTTGAATCCTAGCTCCTTTGGTTGAGCGAATTGTGTGGTCCTGCTCATAAACCTGCAATCTGATTACCCAAACTGACAAAAACAGCAGACTACCTAGCAGTGACTCGGCAGAGAGAGTGTTTAACACCACACAGTGGTTATAGCAATTTTGGTACCTGGCTCATGCGCTTGTGTTGTGTTTTGCAGGCCATCACTATAGTAAACACAAAGAAATGTTAAGACTGAGGTTGGAGTGGGAATATTATTTTATCAATTATTAATTTATTCATACATTTGATTGTTTAATGATTTTCGTCTTCAGTCAGCAAGGTTGCTCTCCAACTTAAATGCCCTTCAATATAGTGCTACTGTATACTTCCGCTTTATTTGTAAATGGATATTTGTTATAGAATATTTCATGCCTCTCTCCCGCTTAAATGATTAGCTTAAAACATGCACACCCTTTGGAAAATCCAAAAATAATCGTAGTTTGGCCCAACACTGGATTTACGTCACAGGGCGCCCTTGCCAGCAAGGTGGTCGCCACAATCCACAACACCACACATTTGTGTTAAAGAAACTGCCCGTTTCCCAGCAGCAGAGCAGAAATACTTGCCATTCTTGCTGCAGACCCATTATATGTGCCGAGCCTGTTCTGCATTGGGAGAGGTGATCGGGTCCCGCCACGTCAGGCCAGCCAAATACTATGAAAAACATTTAGATGCTGTGAAAAAGCAAACAAGTGCAAGAGAGCAAAGGGGCAAGCACATTTCGAGGGGGGGGGGGGTGAGAAGTACTAGGGCAAGTGACAGCAACATGGGGGCACAGGAATAAGGAGATGCAATGAGGGGGTAAGCAACAGGAAGGGCGAGAACCAAACCAAGAAAGATGAGAACGTGGTGAAAAAGGACACAGGCAGCAAGCATGGCAGACGGCGAGATTTACATGAGACCTCATAAAATTACACACACTCTGGAACAGAGCTTAAACAAAATTAAAGATTAAAAAAAGGGCTATGGATGGAGCAGCAGGCAGAGGATGAAATAGTACCTGAATCACGTCGGGAGCTGCTGAGGGGTACTGAATTTAGTTGAATCAACCTGTGCCTGCTCCACAGCAATGATCGGAACGGACGCTGGGGCACCAATGGCCAATTAAGGAGGCTTTAAAGAAGAGTGATGTTAAGCCAACAAATGGCAAGCAATGGGTGAGCTCCAAGCCCTTATTTTTTTTATACAACAGTGTCTCGCAAGCGCATGTTCTCACAGACTCGAGCCTAAAAACATCTGAGAAACCTACTCCATACGTATTTTTCGCTGAGGGACCAAAGTTGCGGGTGGTTACCAATTCACAAACATTTCCTTGACTTCTGTCCGTTAGTCCTTCATGCGTCGCGTACGATGCTCAGGGAATCTTAAGGGGTTTACATAAACAAAGACATGTTCAAAGTGCTGGGAACTACCAAAGACAAAGTGCAATATGAAACCAGCACTGGCAAAGCCTAGTCGTCTGGCTTTGTTAATACTTGTTTTGCCATTGTTTTTATAAACACATCACATCGTTGGTTGAGCTGCCCCAAAAAAAAAAAAAAAAAAAAAAACATTTTTACCTTCAAAAAGCACACATTACCATAGTAGTCCTTGGCGCCATTATTCTGTGCGCAAATGAGCTTCATGTGAAAGAGCAGAGTGTTGTCACTCACAGTAAAGTTAGCTAATGGCTGAAGCGGCGGGCTGACCCACTGCCCAATACTGCAGGAAAATGTGAATGGCACAACTACTGACCAATGGATGAAAAGGGCTAGGTTAAAGACCCAATAGACATATTACATAAATAGTTTTGGTAAAATCAAAAGGTCTTGGTGAACGCCTCATCTAAAAAAATATATATCTCCACAGAATTTATCTGTGTATTCGTTTTCAGGGGATATGGTTGCCGAAGGACAGTCTCTCTTTTAAGCAATACAAAAGATGAAAACCAGAAGAAATGTAAGCACGTCTTGGACTTTTGTTTTGTGAAGCATCAAGCCTGCTGCGGAGTTTGCTTTCTTCTGAGAGTAGACCGGCTACACTATCTGCGCCTGGGCACCATCTTGACAGTCACACTTCATTCATAGATTACATGTGCCCAAGTTACCAAGTCACAGAGAGCATTATGCACTCTTAGGACACTCAAGCAAAACAGAAGTTTTTCTTTTCTTAATGGGCTGCATTTTATTTATTTATGGTGGGTGCCAACCCATTAAGGACTAACATTTATAAGCCAGTACCAAAAACTCTGTATCAGTTGTCCTAGTTATAGCATTCTGATGCCAATAAACTACTCTGGTAAGACTGATATTCCGACCATACAACTGATATGACTGTAATAAAACAACTTCAAGCTGTCACAGCCCTACAAGAGAAAGTTCAATGCACAGTATCAGAAAAAAAAATAATCTAGTGCCCCGAGGTTTTACTTTCTACACAGAAATGAGTTTGGTGATGTGATGAGGGGAGAAGTGAGAACAAACACACAGCTCTTGCTCACTTTATTAAAAGTCAGCCAGCAACTTATTAGTGCCGAACCAAACACCGCCACTATGCGGCAGAGCATTCCAAGTGTACAGTAAATCTGCACATAACCTCAAGATCTGCCAAAATACTAAGAACACGGTTGAATTGGAAAGAAGTATTGCTAAATGGGACAGAACTGGCCTTGTGTTTAGTGTGGTATGCCTGCATAGAATAAAAGCACTAGATAACAGGAATTAATTAAATCTAGAAATTGTGGTGCACACTGCTATAATGCTGTAGTAGATGTGATAATGCTGTTGCTGGATTGCAGCCACCAAGATAGCTCAGAGCGGAAAGCTTTCTGCTGCGATCTATAGTTTATAAGTTCAAATCCCAACAAGGCCAATCAGCCCATTAAATAAGGAGGGTACTGGCCTGCTCTACTCAATATACTCCCAGCAGAAGGAAATAGGGAGTAGCGGATACACAACAGTGTGCGCAAGATGCAAACTGCATTGCCGTCTAGTGTTATGTCCACCTAAGTTGTTCAAGGAGTTTTGCTGAACAAAATGGTTTAGTAACTAGTTCATACTCTGACCATGTTACTAGTTGACCAATACAACTATTATACTGGTCCATTACCAGTGACCGTGCTTGCGCTTTCTTCCCATTGATGCTGCCATTATGACTCATGGAACAATGCCTTTATATTCATAATAACGTGCTTTGAAAAAGCTCTTGGCATACCTGCCCAAGCGATATACCTGTCAATTTGAACAACGGGGACCTAAATATTCATCTGTAATAAATAAGAGCTTGAATACCCATTGAAATTGACTCAGATATACTGTACATATAAAGTATTCGTAATCGGAGTGTGGAGTGTGGATTCGACCACAGGTGAACTTTCATTGTGTCTGGCGATTAGGGCTACCCACAGTGGTTGTTAATCCACCACTCATACCAAAGTGTTTCTTCTTGGATAACTTGAGAAAGAATGCCTAACCTGTTTACTTTACCCCCCCCCAGACATCCTCTGCAATTCTCGGAAAACAAAGCAACCGTTTTGTTGCATCCATTCTTTTTCAGCAGCTTTTGTCAGTGCTCACCTTACAATCTATTCTCTGAACAGTTTTTTATTAACCCAAATCTTCAGGCAAACATCTTTAATGCAGTGGAGCTTATGTACCAGAAAATAGATGCCACACAGGCTGAGTGGCCTAATACGAATAAAGTCAGCAGTATAGCCTCAAGATATTTACCTTTTAACAATAGGTGAGAAAAGGAAACCTTTTATTAACTAAGCAGGACACAGTTTTCTGTAATATGCTGCCAATAAGAGAAGAGACAGTAGTCCAAGACACCAACCACATCGCTTTTACCTTTGATCACTGGCATGCAATCTTACCTTTGATCACTGGCATGCAATCTTATACTACAGAAGATATGACACTTTGCACACATTAACACTACCCAGCATAAGACAGGGGTCCAGAGTTCGTTCAGGAGGGCCAAAACAATGCTTGCTTTTGAGGAAAACCAATTACTATAAAGGTTCCATTTAGATTAGATGCAGCCTAAGGACATCTGAAAACCTGCCATAGATCCGATCTTCCCGGACCTATACTGGACACCACTGCAAAATGAGATGCCAGCTCCTACAGTAAAAAGAAACCACTTCAAGTATCTTAATACTAGTAATAACCAACAGGAGTGCCGGCTGGGAAATGAATTATGTAGGTGAACAGTGTTTCTAAAGGTCAGCTTACTTTTAAAAAAAAGGCAGAGGAAGCAAACAACTAAGGGAAGCAACTCATTCACAAAAACACTATCGAAAATGGTATTTGGCAATCAGCAAGAAGAGCATGTGGCCAGTAGGCCACCTGCATAGAAAGCAACTGCGGTTGCTGTTCCTGTGACAGTTCAAGCAACACTTATTAAGGTCCAGCCCTGCTACAGTCCCTCGTCTCCCCAAATGTCCCTAACAGGTCCTCATCCGATTATCTCATGTGTACAACGAGAATAAAAAGAGCCAGATGGGGAGGAAGATCCTTTACCCATTTGGTCCCCAAACTATGGAACTCAATGACATATGAATTGCGACTTCTAAAGGACCTACATAGCTTCAGGAAGAAACTTAAAACCTGGCTCTTTCCATGATCTCCCCTCCACACCGATCTGCTACCCTCCCTGCAGCGCTGGGAAGCCCTTGGGCAGCCATGCGCTTTACAAATCACATAAATAAATGAACCATGGAGTTGTATCTCTAGTCCGTGAGACATCACACACGCAGCTGCACACTGTATCTTGTAAACGACATCTAAATCAGAATATCTCAATGTGCCTATTAAATGGACCAATGCAAGTTGAAATCTCTCACCTCAAAATCTCTTACACTGGCCACATCCCATAGTCCATGAAATATCACACGACAGCTAACACCAAGCTGGGAGATCATAATTAGTCCATAATAACAACACGTGCTGATCGACAGCAAAAGATCAGCTCTTCAATGTCATAAGACAATGCAAGCAGCACCTATGACCAGACATTTTATGGCATGAGAGCGCTTGTAACAACAACCTTTTGTAACATTCCAGCACACGTTGACCCAAACACTTGTGTTTAGACAAGAAACACGTGCGCACTTCCTTCTTTAAAAACAAGAGCCATGGCAGTTTCCTTCCAAACCAAAGATAGGTTTTCCATGCGCACCTAATGCAGTTACATAAATAAGGAATGGGCCGCATCCATTTTCATAAACCTATGTACACAACATTGCTTCCATTTATCTTGCCCTTGAAAGTCTCGCTACCCCTCAACTGAGTTCTGGGGTATCTGGCAGACAACAGTCACTGTGGCAAACATCACTGATGTTTGAGTGCAGACGAACCTGTTCACTGATGAGTCCTCTAGGTGTAAATGTAGGACCGTAAGGTAGCACAAGCTGGAGTCTTTCTGGTATATTTTTGTCTCATGCTCTGTCGAAGGCCTTTGCCATTCATCTCTTTTAACCAGGCTGATTGTGTTGGGTTGTGTGACTAGGAAGCCGCCTATTGCAATAGACATGGTACTTAGCGTGTGACAGAGCTGGGTGCTCCAACTAATGCTCAATGACCACTCCCTCCAGTTCTCTCCAATGCCTCGGGCCACTCTCCCCTGGGATCCCTGCTGTACGCCTCAGCGCCCCTAGCTGGTGCTTACTGCCCCCTTCTCCCGTAGTCCCACAACCCATTCCCCTAAAACACCTGTTACCTGTCATCTGCAAAGTCATGCTGCAAGCATGACTGTGCATTGGACTGTAATGTAAACCCTTTCTAAATTCTTCCCTCATGTATCCCTCCTTTGACTCATCCAAAACATCTTTTCTAGAGACTCTTCCCTCCTCGATCTCTCCTTTTTAATCATCCCAAACATCATACTACTATGATCTCCCAAATAACACTTTCTAGACCCTTCCCTCTTCTATCCCTACATTATCTTCTTCAATCCAACAGACTAACATGTATACCGCTCAAATTAACTAATACTTACTAATCCTTTAGGGTTCCGGAGTAGCGGGCTACTCACCAGAAAGCTCTTCGACGCCTCGCCAGGGATAGTAAGCGCTATATAATTACAATACAATGTATTCTGCTATTTTTCTGGAGTGTGTTGTATTGTTTAAGGAGTGGCACCTCGAGTTACAGCAACACAAAAATAAGATGGGCAGAATGCTTAACATTGTTAAACATCCACCCCCCAGTCACAGATCTGGGTTAAATCAATTGTTTTTTTGCTCACCATGCCACCAGAGTTTGGACCCAACCGTATGCAAATCAGTCTTGACCCTGCTCCCCACGGTAACAATCAGACCCAAACTGCCAAGCCAGGTCCTCCCTGGACCAGAAAACAACCATCCTAAGACCGGTTTGAGGGTATCACCCCTCATCAGCCAGGCTAGCTTGAATCCAGTGGCACAGGACTCACGTCGGGCATACTTTTTCCTTGAGCTACTCCACTTTGTTGTTATTGTGTAAAAGTGCGTGGAATGTTCCAACTAACGTCTTCGTTCAGTCCTGTGAGGGATAACTGTATGCTCAGATGAGCTTGTTTCTGGGTGGGGCATTCATTTTCTAACAAGAGGCTGTGGTGCCATGTTGCGCGTGCATAGTCTGCTGTCTAAAGGGTTATGCCATCGTGGGGAAGGTTATGGAGGTCCCGGAGTATCTCATCAAGTTACAGAGGAAGAGCACCAGGTTGTGCCGCATAGGGAAGGGTGAGAGGTCACCTGACGCAGAGTGCAGATTTTTAGCTCAAATGAGATACAATATAACAGGAAAGGCCTATTCCCAGATCCATGGTACATCAATGGATATTTTGAGCACACAGGCTGGCAACTAAGAATACTGAAGGAACCTGGGAGACTTGTCCACCCAGTCCTAACCTCCACCACCTCTGCCCAACTTGACACTGCCCCCATCGTAACCCTAGGAAGCACTTTACCCAAGCCCTCTATCAATGCCTAATACAGAACTAATGACATCACTGCATTGAGCCTCGTACCTGTGTCCTACATGTCCAAACTTAGTGAGGCTACTAAGTCTGATGTTTGAGGTTGGGGTGATCTTACGTTACCCTGAACACCAGTGACATACAGTCAACTGTCATATAGACCTACAATGTAGCAACCTAAATCTATACAGACAGAATCGCAAACTTCTCTTTCTAAAAATCAGTCAAGTTTCCCGCTAGCCCCAAAAAAAGTCAGAATAGCCCATTTTCGAAGGAATTAAAGCTTGAAGGAGAAAGACTCATTATGGAATGGACAATGCCCTCCGCCTGTGTATATTAGCATTTTCGGGAAGCTACAGTCGTAGTACACATAATACCTGAGGCACGTAAATGCTTTAGACAGATAGCAGACCTAAAGATGCACAGCAAGATCCATGAAGGAGATTTTAATACACATGTACCAGGTAGCCTTTTGATGCAGAAGACCTTAATATGGTTCACAAAAATATAACGCAGTCAGCTCTTTACAGTCCGTGCCACCTATTAGAAATCATCATAGTGCGGACATGAGAGTTGAATGAGAACAGTCTAAGTGGGACAATAGTATAAAGTGCCTGGTGTGCATCCTTAAGGTAGAGGCGAGTTCAGGAGACAAGTAGGACAGGACTAGGTTCCTCCAGCAGTCATGACACGGGAAAACGAGACCAAGTCTGTATTTAAGCAGCATTTACAACGATGGAAGCCCAGAGTCCCTTTGTGTTGTGGGGGCGCCAAACTGACGAGGGTCAGCAAACACCAGTGATATAACAGATCAGTTGGTAAGGCACAATCCACATAGGATATAAAAAGTGTCAGGCGGGCAGCTCGGCCACGGTTAACCTCCAAAGTCCCAGTATTTCATATTTTCATTTGACTGAGAAGAAAATTAAGGCCGCTGAACAGAGGAGCATCAATACCGCAAGCTCCGAGATTTTTTTCATCTGCCTCCGCTCACCCACGCCCTTTTTTTGCCGTTGTAGCTCCTCGCGTCTCCATTTTATGTACCGCTCCCGTTCAAGCTGCTCGCCGTAGTGGGCTCGATAGAACTCGTCGAAGTCGAAGACTGGCTTGGTGGGAGTGTAGCGGGACGACGACGTGCTCTCTGTCCTCTTGGGCATGATAGATACATCCACCTTCCCAGTTGGTTTCCCCGCCGCCCGCACGTCCTCTTGGCTTAGGGTTCCTCGGTCGTACTTCTTGCGCAGGGTGACGCTGCCCAGTATGAGGTAGGCCTCACTAATCTCGGTGAAGCGCAGCGCTGCCGCCTCGTCGCCATTGTTGCGGTCCGGGTGGTAGCGGAACGACTGGCGGTAGTAGGCTGTCTTGATCTGGGACTGAGTGGCTGAGCCAGTGACGCCAAGGATATCGTAGTAGGCGGTCGGGCTGCGGAAGGGCGGTTGCTTAAGGGGACCGTTGTTCCTCCCAGTTCCATTAGTGGTAGAGTAGACCCTGGTGAAAGAGTTCTGGTGGCCGACAGCAGAGAACAGCCCCCTGGGGCTTGCTGAAAGCCCGTAACTCGTGAAGGGCGCGATGGTACACTCCCTGAAAGCAACTGTCAGGAACCCGTGGTGTGTTGGGTGGACAGGAGCGCCCACAACTGTCTCTGTGGAGTCGCTGATCACGCTGTTCATTCTGGCTGTGCTGAAGCTTTGAAGTGAGGATGACAAAGGCAAGAGATCGGCTGAGGCAGCACGACTAAGAAGGTGCAAATAGAGTACCCTCAGAGCATCTAGTTTATGACCAATGACTCCCTCCTGCCCTTTCCTATGTTTTGGGCCATTTTCCCCTGCTTTAAGGCTCACTGCCCCTTGCTGGTGCTTACGGGCCGCTCCCTCGTGCTGTCCCACAACCCATTCTCCCATAAAACCTGTTGCCTGCCCTAGTGACTTCACATCCCGACTAGATGGAGCGTGATCTTTTTTCCGGTTGGCGGTCCCAGACTGCAGCTCTTGAAACTCTCTTAGCAACCCCAATGAAAGATTCTCCTCCTCAAAATGCCCTACCTCTTTGGCCACTGACTGGTACTCTTTGCATCCTTCCCAGTGCCCAGGCGGCACCTTCTTCAACCCTAATACTCCCCTGTGGTGTTCCCGGGCCCCATTTACGCGGACAACTTGGTTCCAAGGCGCCGGGACCCAGAACAACCTACGGCCGACCTCCGCCATTATTCTTGAGCCGCCGGCAGCAGCGCCGGCCACGCCCACCAATCACAGAGCGAGTAACAAACAGGAAACACACGGTCTCCAGCGACAGCCAATCATAATGAGGTACGAAAGAAATCTCGCGCTGCGCGAGCCACCCATAATGGAAAACGCTAGACAGTATTCTGAAACGTCATGCTGAGTGAAAGAAACTTCAGCGGCACAGCTGGTACGAAGACCTTTTAAACAACGCTTCCGCCATAGAGAAGTACTGGAAGATGACGTCACCTACAGTGTGACGGAGTTCTTTCTCTTTCTGTTCTTTTTTGCTGCTATGTGATATAGGGCATTACAGCAATTTACATGAGCGCCAGAACATATTACACAATTTTCCCTGTACGGGGGAGGATTACATTTTTGTCCAGAATGACATGATACCATGCCGGGTTTGGAGTCTGTTTTCCCAGTGCCAAGCTCGGTAGTTCCAGCCATAGAACACAACACCGCATCGTTAAAGGGCGGCCGCATTTTCAAAAATAAACACGGACGTAACCACTGATCTGTGGGTATGTGCCTGTGATCGTTAGACCACTAAACACCCCCATCCTGTGTGGAGAAAGCCTTTACGGAAAGCGCTCACTAGTCTTTCCTTTATGTCTATGTGGGGGTCGCGAGTTGATGACACAGAACACGTGGGAGTGTAACAGGAGGCTGTCCTGGACCACAAGACAGCAACACCATGGCAAAAAGACCAGAGCAAAGGGGGCCACCTGAGTTTGTAAGTAGAAAAGGGAGCCTGGAGAGAACGAGAGTAGGGCGTGGGGATGGAGGAGAGTATGGGGATAGAGGAGACGGGAGCGATTCTTCGACACAAGACCTGAGGTTGATAAGTGGGGAGAGAGTTCTGCTGCGAGAAGTTATTGGATCGGATATTTGGCTGAGGGGCGAAGATAAGTCAGTGGCGTAACAAAATTTGAGGGGGCCCCCCTGCAAGGTGCATGGAGGGGCCCCCACTCTGGATTTTATCAGGAGCTCTCGGACCACAGTACCGTGCTGAGGGGGCCCCCCGCACCGCGGGGGCTGCAGGGGCCTGTGTTACGCCACCGAGATAAGTAATATAACTTCAGGATAACTAAGTAGTCGCTTGGCCAGTCTATTATATTATTAGAAAACAGCACCTTTCAGTTGTAATTTACTTATATTTTATTTGGAATTGGTGTCTGAATCTTACTCGTTGTTTTCTTCTTTCCTAGTTTTACAACGAGGCAGAAGCTCGTAAATACACCCAAAAGTAAGTGACTGGATGGAGGTACTGCAGTGGTTAAGACGGGGGATGATGGAGTCTGGGGGGTCGGAGTGATAAGCGGTGACTGAGCGCCTGAAGATGGAGTTGTTCTGGGGCGTCCAGGAGAAAAGGGTGATAGTGTTTCGACAAAGGAGAGTATAAAATGAAAGTTGTCATCTGGAGTGATCAGGGGAGAGTTGGTTTAGCGTTAAGAAGAGGTGACGCCTGGGTAGAGGCGTGAACGTCTAGAAGTGGCAATATAAAGCGAGTTTAAGCGTTGACGTGAATGCTTAAGAGGGAAGTCTAGAATTGGCATACGAGCTGGTGCTGTGGGAAGAGACTGCATGGTACGATGGAAAAGGTTTGCTGGGGGAAATGTATTTTTTTAGGATGGTGCCGTTGTGAGTCAGATCTCAACTGAATGTGACATGTTTAGACAGATCTTGGCTTTTCCCTAACAATTCTCTATCACAGTTTAATAGTTTTGTTTGTCTAATGATTAGTATGGGGTTAGATGTTTCAATATGCAAAGTGCTTTTGGCTAAAAAGAAAGAGTTGGCTGGGGGTCCCAGAAGACAAGCACCTGGAGGCCGTAATGCTCTGTTTCTGAAGTGGAAGCAGATAGACTGGAGACTGATTGTGGGTGCTAGGCGAGGTACAGAACAGCCTGATGCAGTGCTGGTGAAGGGATCAATACGAAGTCATTGAACTCTAAATTTGTAGCTTGATATCCATAAAACATACCTGTCTTAATTAATATTCTTTCCATCAAATGTTGGCAAACAAGCCCACGCCTGACATTCATTAGTGTACAGTTCAAATAAGCTTGTTATGTTAAATTTACTTCTATAGCACATTGTCAGGGAGGACTTTAGCACAGGTAGCTCTTGGTGCGACAATCCTTTTTTTCTTTTCTTCACCCTTTCTCCATGGATTCCCTCACTACTGTAGCGTCCCACCCGGCCTGGGTACTCGCCAATGACCACACCACACAATGAGAGTAGTTATACACATCTCTATTCTTCAGCATGTAAGCAAGAGCTCAACGTTCTAAACCTGCATTCACTTCATTAACCTCCCAACGCTTTGGTCAAAGGTCTACGCAGTCCACCAGGAACCAAAAGAGTTCCATCATTCTTTATTTACACAACACTACATCGCCCCCTCTGTTAAATAAAAAGTTATAACTTTTTGCAATGAATAAATTAATGCATAAATAATTTCTTATACAAATGCACTTATAATTCTTCAATGATTCTTCATGGCGCTTGAATCACACATCCTGATCGGGTTATCGGAACCCTGGACCTGGCAGTCAAAGTGTCAGTGATCTGCATAGGTGAGGTGGAAACAACAGCAGTTGCAGCATCATTAACTGTCTGTCTGGACTCCGTCTGTACTGTGACATCGATGTTTGGTGAGTGATGAGCCACGTATGTGTCTGAAGTGAGAAGAATCTCTCGTACAGGACTTCCCAGGGCGTTAGGCAGTCACCATGTGTCCTTTGTTGGTTGTGACAGTAAAGGGCTCAGCCTTGAAAGGAGCATCAGATTTTTGTTTTCTGGATTGTCGAACTAGGACTTGATCTCCTCTCTTGAAAGCGATATCTTTCACATGATGTTGCTTGTCAGCGTATATTTTCATTTTCCGTTTGCGACCAGAATCTTCTGTGTCTCAGTCTTTGATCTGAGGTTGGCCCATTGAGGTAACTTGGTCCTCATGGCTCTCCCAAACATTAAGGTTTCAGGGCTTTCCCCTGTCGTCGAGTGAGGGGTTGATTGGTAAGCTCCAAGAGTGGTATTCAAAATAATCTTGAGATCGAGCTTCTCTAATGCAGCACGCTGCACAGCTTTCTTTAGAGTACTCATGAATCTTTCTACCAGGCTATTAGCCTGGTGCCAAAGAGGCATACTTTTCTAATGCTTTATCAATCAATAAATCATTCAGGGGTTTATAAAGCGCGCTACTCACCCGTGAGGGTCCCAAGGCGCTAGGGGGCGGGGGGGTGCAGCTCCGGATCAGTCGAAGAGCCAGGTCTTGAGGGTCTTCCTGAAGGTGTGCAGAGTCGGGGAGCGTCTGATGTTGACTGGGAGCTCGTTCCAGGTCTTTGCTGCGACGTAGGAGAAGGCTCTTCCGCCTGCTCTGGTTCTGCGGATGCGTGGGGTCTCTGCCAGGGCGAGGTCGGCGGAGCGGAGGTTCCTTTTGGGTACGTGGAAGGAGACTCTTTCGTTGAGGTATTTGGGTCCAGTGTTGTGGAGGGATTTGTAGGCTTGGGTGAGTAGCTTGAAGGTTACTCTCTTCTCGATGGGGAGCCAGTGGAGGTCTCGTAGGTGCTGGGTCATGTGCTCGTGTCGTGGGGTTCCGAGGACGAGTCTGGCTGAGGTGTTCTGGATGGTTTGGAGCTTGTGTAGCAGGGTCTTGTTGATTCCGGCGTAGAGGGCGTTGCTGTAGTCCAGTCTGCTGGTTATGAGTGCGTGGGTGACGGTCTTTCTTCATTCGGGGGGGATCCACTTGAAGGTCTTGCGGAGGATGTGGAGGGAGTTGAAGCAGGTGGAGGCGACGGCGTTGATCTGGCAGGTCAAGGTGAGAGAGGAGTCTAGAATGATGCCGAGGTTCCGGGCGTGGTCGGTCGGGGTGGGTGGGATTCCGAGGGCAGGGGGCCACCAGGAGCTGTCCCATGCAGTGGGGGAGGGTCCGAAGACGAGGACCTCTGTCTTCTCAGAGTTCAGTTTTAGGCAACTGTTGCTCATCCAGGCTGCGACGTCTTTCATTCCTTCTTGGAAGCTGAGTCTGGTGTCTTCAGGGTTCTTCGTGAGAGAGAGGATGAGCTGAGTGTCATCGGCGTAAGATACTATGCTGAGCCCATGCTGTCTGACGATGGCAGCGAGGGGGGCCATGTAGATGTTGAAGAGCGTGGGGCTGAGTGAGGATCCTTGGGGTACTCCACAGTTGTGCACCGTACTCGGCAACACGAGGAGCGACGTCCGTGTGTGGGATCAAACTACTAAGAAATAAGATTCTGGACTTCTGGGACATACAGGGATCCCTTGGATTTAACATTGAGAAGTGAGACGTCGCGAGATATTGAATCCCAGTGTGGGTTGGAATTAACACCACTAATAAAGGTTATACACAGGAAGACAATAGCCTTGATAAAGTCGCGGGATTAATTCCCATGTAAGCGACGAAACACGTGTCGGCTGTCTGAACATCGGAAAATAAAAAGGAAAAAAGAAATAAGAACTTACCTACTTGTATTTTACTTATGCTCACATCAAGCATGTTTATGTATATTGTGACATAACAGACGTGTGCTGAGGAATTCCTTTGTACTCCACAGTTGATCTCTATAGGTTCGGAGAGGAAGGGAGGGAGTCTGATCCTTTGGGTTCTGCCAGAGCAGATCCAGTCGAGGGCGGTTTCTCGTATACCGGCGTCGTGGAGTCTGGCAGCGAGAGTGCGGTGTGAGACGGTGTCGAAGACTGCGGAGAGGTCTAGTAGGATGAGGGCCGCAGTGTGGCCCTGGTCGAGTAGCATGCGGATGTCATCGGTGGCAGCGAGGAGGGCGGTCTCGGTGCTGTGGTTGCTGCGGAATCCGGACTGGGACGAGTCAAGGATGGCGTTCTCTTCGTTGAAGGTGGTCAGCTGGGCGTTGATGAATCTCTCAGTGACTTTGGCTGCGAAGGGAAGGAGAGAGATGGGCCGGTAGTTTTTCAGGTCTGTCGGGTCGGCCGATGGTTTCTTGAGGAGGGGCTTGACCTCTGCCCGCTACCAGTCGGGGAAGATGCCGGATCCGAGGGAGGCGTTGATGGTCCGGTGCTATGGCGGCGGCTCTGTGGTAGATGTGCGGTGGGCAGAGGTCAGTGCGGGCTCCTGAGTGGGTGTTCTTCATGGTCGTGGCGGTGTCTTCAGTGGTGGCAGGTTTCCAGGCGGTGATGGTCGGTTGGTTGTCGGTGGTGGAGAGGGGGGTGGTGTCCGGAGTCTGTTAGCTGAAGTTGTCGTAGAGGGCCTTGATTTTCAGGTGGAAGTAGGAGCTGAGCTTGTTGCAGAGGTCCTGAGATGGTGAGACGTCCGTGGCTTCGCTGGGGGGTTTGGTGAACTGCTGTATGACGTTGAGTTCTTTTGCGTTACTTGCGTTGGTGTGGATTTTGTTCTTGATAAAGGTCCGCTTTGTGGCTCTTATGTGCTGGTGGTATTCATTCATGGCGTTCCTGTAGTTGTTCTGGTCTTCGGTGGTTTTCCTGTTCCGCCAGAGTTTCTCGAGGCATCTGCAGGAGCGCCTGGCTTCTTGGAGGTCGGTGGTGAACCAGGCGGCCTTCAGGGGGCGTTGTTTGACAGTGTGGCGGAGGGGTGCGAGCTTGTCAGCGCAGTCGGCGATCCAACGGTGTAGTTCTTTGGCTGCGGAGTTGGCGTCGGTCGTGGTGGAGGGGGGGGGGTCGAGGAGGAGGGTGGCGTTGAGGTGTTCTTCTGTGATCTTGCTCCAGTTCCTTCGTGGCAGGGGCGGGTTTGGGTGCGGTGGTGGTGGTGCAGGTGAAGTGTACGCAGTGGTGGTCTGTCCGGAGGGGCTGCGTGGTGTGGCTGAAGTGGATGTTTGTCCCTCCTGCGAAGATGGGGTCGAGGGTGTGTCCGGCTCTGTGGGTGGGGGTGGTGATGAGCTGCTTCAGTCCGAGGTTGTCGAGGAGGGTGGTGGAGTCTGGGTCGCTGCGGTTGTCGAGGTGGAAGTTCAGGTCTCCGATGAGAATGTAGTCCATGGAGGCGATGGCGTGGGGTGCGACGAGGTCGGCAATGGTGGTGGCGGAAGAGGCGCGAGGGCCGGGGGGTCTGTAGACGAGGGTCCCGTGCAGCGTAGTTCTGGGGCTGGTTTGGATCTGGAAATGGAGGTGTTCTGTGTTGGAGAGGGGGTCGCTCGTGCTGGAGGTGGAGAGTCGGAGGGAGCTCTAGTGTGCGATGGCGAGCCCTCCTGGCCGGTGGGGGTGGTCCTTTCTTTGGATCTTGTATCCTTCGGGGATGGCGGTGGCGATATCGGGGGCGGAGGTGGCCTGGCCCATGTTTCCGTGAAGAAGGCGACGTCTGGCGAGAGGGTGTCGAGCAGGTCCCAGATCTCCGTGGCATGTCTGTGGAGGGAGCGCACGTTGAGGAGGCTGCACGTCAGGGCTTCAGTGGGACGGTATTCCGGCGTGGGTTCAGCGGTCGTGGGGGGGGGCAGTTGATGGTGAATGATTGTCGGCAGTGTAGGCAGGAGAACTGGCCGTGGGTGGTGTTCGGCATCGATCTCTGGCAGTTGTTGTTTCTTCCGGGGTTGAGTGCGAGGAGGGTGGCGGAGTTGTAGCTTTGGGGGGGGGGGGGTCGTAGATCCAGGGTTCCTGGCGCTGGCCGCGGTCGGGTCGCGGACGGGCTTGCCTTTGGCGCGCCTTTGGCAAAGTGGCACAAAGACAGACAGAGACAACAGCGGCCAGCAGAAGAGCAAGGCTCTCCCACTGGACCACCAGGGATGAGGCGCAGGCAGGAGCCTGCGGGTGGCGGAGAGCCTCCAACACCTACCTGGGCAGCAGCGCCCAGAGCACACTTAGGAGCGGAGCTGCGGGGGAGAGCAGGTCCCTGACCAGGTCAGAGGTCTTGCTCACACTTCCTCGCAGCGGCCGCCATTAAGTAGGGGAGGGGGGGAGGGAAGCGCAGCTGGGAGGCAGGAAACGGGTGGCGGGAACCGGCAGGGGGGGAGGGGCTGCGGGGGCAGCAGCGGCAGGAAGGGCACAGAGGCAGAAAACGGGCACAAGGGAGACAGAAGAACAGAAAAAGGCACAAGGCAGACACGGGCCCAAGAGGGACAGAAAGAGGCACAAAGACAGACACGGGCGCAAGAGAGACAGAAAGAAAGACAATGCAACGGCAAAGTGGCACAAAGACAGACATGGGCACACAGACAAACAGCAAAGTGGCACAAAGACAGACAGAGACAACAGCGGCCAGCAGAAGAGCAAGGCTCTCCCACTGGACCACCAGGGATGAGGCGCAGTCAGGACCCTGCAGGTGGCGGAGGGCCTCAACACCTACCTGGGCAGCAGCGCACAGAGCACACTTGGGGGCGGAGCTGTGGGGGGAGAGCAGGTCCCTGACCAGGTCAGAGGTCTGGGAACTGGCAGGGGGGAGGGGCCGCGGGGGCAGCAGCGGTGGGAAGGGCACAAAGGCAGAAAACGGGCACAAGGGAGACAGAAGAACAGAAAAAGGCACAAGGCAGACACGGGCACAAGAGAGACAGAAAACACAGAAAGGGGCACAAAGACACACACGGGCGCAAGAGAGACAGAAAGGAACACAATACAACGGCAAAGTGGCACTAAGACAGACCGAGACAACAGCGGCCAGCAGAAGAGCAAGGCTCTCCCACTGGACCACCAGGGATGAGGCGCAGGCAGGAGCCTGCGGGTGGCGGAGGGCCTCAACACCTACCTGGGCAGCAGCGCCCAGAGCACATTTAGGCGCGGGGCTGCGGGGGGAGAGCAGGTCCCTGACCAGGTGACCATATGTTGAGATGGCTGAGAAACTCTCTGCTATTGAAGGGTGAGCCATTGTCCGATTTCAAGATCTCAGGCACACCCTATGTTGCAAAGATGCCATCTAATCTTTCAATAACCTTTTAAAAGATCGTCTACATGTGGAAAGCGGGACTATTTATCAACAATGACCATTAGACGATGTTGATTCTCAAGAGGACCAAACAAATCAACAGCAATTCCCTCCATGGCAGGGTTAGACAATTCTGACATGTTTAATGGGTGGTGAGTAATGTGTGATAAGAGACAGTTGCATAAGTGACAGGCCCTTACTCTCTTTCAACCCTTTTGTCGAGATGAGGAAACCAGCTCTGTTTGTGGCAACTATTCCTCGGTGTCCCTTGTAGGCTACTTCAATTGCTTGTTGTCGTAGACTCTCCCGAATGACAATTTGGGTACTTCGCAAGGTGAAGCATTCCTGAGGTACAGGAAGTTCATCTCTGACATTTCTGAATTTTAAGTACTCGGTCACTGGTAAGCAGTTGAGAGTACTGGTACCAAGATTGGTTAGCAGTAATGTCTTTCAATTTTAGCATGTCACTATCTTGACTCATAGCAGTGACAATTTGTTCTAAGGGCATGGCAGCTGGTGTGTTCGATTTTTACTATGAAATTTATGTAGGCTTCAACTGTCTTATATGGGGTTCCAGGGCATTGTAATACATAATCAGCAGGATTTTTTTCTTTCCCTGGACTGTGAACAATCGTGTAATTATATTCTTGTAATCTCAGACCCCAGCATTCAATATGAGGAGGCAATTTGGCTTTAGGATCACCAAATATTGTCAATAGTGCTTGTTGATCGGTCACTACTATGAAAAGCTTTCCATATTTTTCCATTTTTGGTGCTTAAAGAATATGGTAAATGGGGCTTTGATCATGGGATGGAGTACCAAATATGAGCACATCCAACATTGAGATGCTTGAGACAGAGTGGGAGTGGGCCATCTGCAAAGACTACCCAGAAAAACTGGCCCCCACTCCACTCTTTTGGAGCAAAGAAGGTCGGCTTGCCAACCTGTGGGGCTACCAAGGTAGCGGAGTGTGAGCCAAGCGTGCTAACCAGTAGAAGCGACTACCTTAACTTTCAGGGGCACATGTGCTCCGGCCGCTTCCTCAGCATTCTTTACGCCCACTGCCCTCTCTTTAATAATGCCTCCCCAACATGGTGGCGATCTTTTAGTGGGTTTCTTCACTCTAAAATTAAGATGTGTCAAAGTCCTTCTTAACCCCCCCAAGAACGAGTCAGAATAGAAGGATGATATTAGTGAACACACCAATTTCGTACTCTGTGCTCCCTGTTTGGTGTTGACATGGAATCATGGCACTCCCAGGACTGCCACAGTTTTGTTGTAGGGGAGTTTACACAAAACAAATTTCCAGTCAGAGGATTACAACTTCAAGTCAGAGGCTTGCAGGTAGTCCCAGAAGACACAAAGTTGTGGATTATTCAAAGAAGGTGCACCAGAATCAAAGGAATAGTTAATGCTTTATAGGTGCTTTATGGGTTACCATAGCTATGTTATTTACCACTTAGGTCTCCGTCACTACAGCCGTCATGACAGCCAGCACTGGAGACCCAGCAGCAGAAGGGAGCAAAGAGGCAGAGAAACGGGAGTCCCTGGCCACGGGAGAACTAGCCACAGCCCATGCACCACTCCACTGCACCAAATGTACCTCTCCTGTTAAACCTCAGAATGATACCCAGCTGCCCAAACAGCAGCAGCAGTGGCAGCAGATGAAAACAGCTGGCAAGCAGATTAAAACAATCAGCAAAGTGGACGGTTGGCAGAAAGCAAGCAGGGAGCTGTTGCAACCGCAGGAAAAAAAAGATTTCTCCAGATGTTTCTTTCTGATTTACTGCGGCCGATCGCTGAACACTGATCATGCTTCACCTACGAAGAGCCCCCCCACCGTAATAAAGAAAAGGCTGGGCCAGATCCTGTCACCATGCTTCTGTTCACGTCCTGTGTCAAGGATAACAAACATTCCCTGGGAAAGGAATTCCATGACCTAGCAGCAGTTATGAAGAAAGCTCTACCACCAGCTCTATCTCAGTGGAAATCAAGTCTGAACTTTTGGATAGGAAGACATTCTTGACTGGCTTAACAAAGTATACAGATTGGAATGTACCATTTACATTTTGATGAAATTAAGTTTGGTAATTGTTGGTACACAGCCTTGTGAACTATACTCATAGATTTAAAAGTAATTTCCAGTTCAATAACCAGTGCAAAGCATGCAGCGTAGTAGAGCTATGATGTCTTTATAAGCATGGTAGCAATATGATCACTTTATAAGCTCAGCAACTAAATGGGCCGCTGCAATTTGTATAGGTTGAAGATCTGTGAATAACTTTTCAGAGACTGCAAGTTGTATTGTGCTCTGTAATCCAGTCGTGTCTGGGTTAAAGCATTTATGACAAATGTGGAATTGCGTGTCTGCATACGGGGTAATTGGGGATTTCAGGTGCTGGAAACAAACATTTGACAACCTTGTCTCTTGAGTTCCAAGGGGCAGGATAAAGTAGTGATTTCAAAATGATTGGTGACACAATTATGCAAGTTGTGGCTCTAAGATTTTCTGATTTAAGTTTAATTCAAGCTTAATTCTGAGAAGACCGAGGTAGTGATCTTTGGCAATCTCCAACCCAGATGGGACGACCTTTGGTGGCCGGCGGAGCTGGGTGAACCACCAAAACCAGCTCAGAATGCAAAAAACCTGGGGGTGCTGATTGATAACAAACTAATCCTATCGCACCAGACCAATGCCATCGTGTCTGCCTCCTACTTTCTGATTAAGAAACTCAAGAAGATCCTACCTTACATCCCCACCGACTCTAGAAGGACGGTGGTAACCACACTTTACAGTCAAAACTGGACTACTGTAATGGACTCTATTGGAATATGCAGAAACAATACCAAAAAAAGGTCCAGATGGTACAAAATGCAGCCGCTAGACTTCTTCTGAATTTCCCTAAGCACAAATCAGTAGCCAAGGAAATTCAAAAACTCCACTGGCTCCCGGTGGTGCAACGAATAAAATTTAAGTCATTATGTCTAGCATACAAGGCACTGAGCAACACAGGACCACTATTTCTCAGAAATCTCTTTTCCTGGTATGAACCGGCCAGACAACTACGTTCCACAGGCGCTAGACTTATGAAAGTTCCAAGGATCCGGACCTCAAGCTGGGGAGGCCGAAGCCTCTCGTATGGCACTGCAAAACTATGGAACATGCTTTCAATGGAGCTCAGAAGCGCAAGCTCACTCACCACCTTTAGAAAAGGGCTAAAAACTTGGCTATTTCAGAACTAGATGCTCCGTCTGGGCTAACCGCAGTCCTAGCGCCAAGACACCTACGGTTATTCGTGCGCTCAATACATTTTATTAACATAACATTTAGAGATTGCCTAGCGACAAGTGTTGCAGTACGAATACACACAGACTGGTGAACATATTTGTATGGAAGTGGAAATGGCTTGTGGTAAAAAAAAGAGTGGTATTTTATTTATATATATATAAAGGTCTATCCTGCTATATTGCTTCAGAGGTAACTGTTGCATTGAAAGCTAGATTCCAAGAAAGAAACTTGATTCTACCCTTTTCTATACTTGGAATGTAGATGTATTTCTTTCAATAAAAAAAAAAATAAGCTCCAACGATTGAGCTCACACAAAGTTTTCTCTACAAGCCTTCAAGAACTGTAAGAATTACTAATAAGAGCCTAATGGTTTCTACGGTATATACTTAATACTACTAAGTGTACATGGATGGAATAGTATGCAAACTTAGAGTGACAGATGTAGTAAATTAAGTAGAATATTGGAAACTGAGCCCAAGGGTTAGAAACCTATTTCACGCCACAGAATGTTTTCGCATAGAAGAGCGTTTTCTTGTCCACTGTTTTCTAGTTCCTCCATTCAGTAGCATTCAATCAATCAGGATTTATAAAGTGCGGCTAATCACCCAATGGGGTATCCAGGCACTTGCGGGTCCCGGAGGCTTATTCGACCAGCCATGTCTTGACGCCCATTTGGAATTTTGGAAGTGAGGTGGTGGTCTGGAGGTGCATGGGAAAGCTGTTCTAGGTCTTTGCTGCGATGTGGGAGAAGAAGCGTCCTCCACTTCTGCTTCAGTAGATGCGGGGAGTATGGGAAAGTGAAAGGGAGGCGGTGCGTAGTCTTCTCGACGGTTGGTGGAAGTTCAGGCTGTGGCTAATGTATAGGGGTCCATGGTTGTGTAGAGTCTGGTGTGAGTGGGTCAGCAGCTTGAATTGGCATCTCTTATGTACGGGGAGTCAGTGAAGTTGCCTGATGTAGGGTGTGATGTGGGTTTGTCGAGGAAGGCTGAGGATGTCAGTCTGCGGCGTTCTGTATGGTCGTAAGTCTCTGTAGAAGGTGTGCGGCGATTCCTACATACAGGGCGTTGCCATAGTCCAGTCAGCTTGTGATGAGGGCCAGTGTCATGGTGCGTCTCGTGTGTAGGGGTAACCACTTGAAGATCTTATGCAGAATGCGCAGAGTGAGGAAGCAGGCGGAGGAGACGGCGTTGAACTGTGATTTCATGGTGAGCTGCTTGTCCATGATGATTTGGAGGTTTCTGGTGTAGTTGGAGGGAGTGAGTTCGGGTCCTAGGTCTGGCTGGCCACCAGGAGTCGTTCCATGCGTTGCTGCTGTTGCCAAAGATCAGTACTTCTGTCTTGCCTGTGTTCAGCTGCAGGCAGTTGTTCTTCATCCAGTCGGCAACGATTGACATGCATCTGTGGAAGTTGGTTCTGGTGGTGATGGGGGGCATCAGTGAGTGAGTTGGGGATTGTCTGTGTAGGAAATTATGTTGAAACTGAAGGATCTGAAGGTGTTGGCCAACGGGGTCAAAGTGCGTTGAAGAGCGTGGGGCTGAGGCCTGGGGGACACCAGTGATCTCCTTGGGGTCAGAGGTGAAAGGTGGGAGGTGGCTCCTCTGGGTTCTTCCGGAGAGGAAGGAGGTGATCTATCTGAGTGCACCCCCCTGGATGCCAATGTGGCGGAGTCTTTCGATCAGCGTGTGGTCGGATATGGTGTCGAAGGCTACTGAGAGGTCGAGGAGGATCAAAGCTGCTGTTTCTCCTCGGTCGAGGAGGGTTCAGATGTCCGTGGCTGCGATCAGGGCGGTTTGGGTGCTGTGATTGCTGCGGAAGCACGATTGGGAGGCGTTGAGTAGCTGGTTCTGCTCCAGGTGTGTCATGAGTTGATTGTTGATGATCTTTTCCAGAACCTTCGCTGGGAATGGAGCAGAGAGATTGGCAGTAGTTTTTGAGTTTGCGGGGGCCAGCACAGGGTTTTTTGGGTAGTGGTCTGACATCGGCGTGTTTCCAGGCATCGGGAAATGTTAAAGTGGTGATAGAGGTGGTGAGTTCCTGGCCGATCCTTTGGTGTCCGAGGGTGAAGATGTGGTGCATGCATGGGTCTGTGGAAGCTCCCGAGTGGATTAATTTCATAGTGGAGGTGGTGTCCTGGGTGGAGAGGATGTTCCATGTGGTCAGTGTGTGGTTCGTGTCGGTAACGTTGGTGGCATATCTGTTGAGGAAGTCCGTAGGTGTGGGTTGGGGCTAGAAGTTTCTGTATATGCTTGCAATCTTGTGGAAGAAGTCGGCGAGGTTGTCTTATTATGTTGTTTTGGCTGGCAGCCTGGTTAGAGAATTCCTTAACGATATTGAAAAGTTCCTTGTTGGTGTTGGCTCTGCTTTCAATGCGTGCAGCAAGGGCTGTCTTCCTTGTTGCCCTCAGCAAGCGGTGGTAGAGGTTGAGGGAGGTCTTGAAGGCTGCTGGTCTCTGAGATTTTGTTCCACCTCCGGTGGGGGGTGTTGGTCATCTTGGGGGGGTGGCGGTGCGGGGGCTGGAGATGCTAAGTGGATGATTGTGATCGGGCCATTTGAGTTCTGTGACATGACTTTATTTGACACGGTTGCTGGAGGTAAAAATTGGATCCAGCGTGTGTCCTGCAATGTGTGTAGGGTTGTGGACAATCTGGGTCAATCCGAGGCTGCTCATACTGTCGAGGAGGTGTTCGGTGTTTTTGTCATTTGGGTCGTCGATGTGGAAATTTAGGTCACAGAGGAAGATGTAGTCCTTGGAGTCTAAGGCTAGGGGCGCAATTAAGTCTGCAATGGTGTTGCAGAAGCTGCATCGCGGACCAGGGGGTTGGTATGCGAGGGTGCCTCTGATGGTTGTCTTGTAGTCCGTGTGGAGCTTGAAGTTGAGATATTCCATGGGGGTGGTGGTATTGTCGGTGGTACATTGTGTGGTCTCTTTGTGGATGATGGCTGTTCCTCCTCGTGGCTTGTTGGTGCAGTCCTTGTGAGTGATTTTATCTCCGTCGGGGATCGCTGTGGCAGTGTCTGGGGTGGATGAGGTCCTATAATTCAGTGGAATGCTTGCATAGTGAGCGTGTGTTGAGAAGGACGCATGCAAGTTGGTGTTTTTGTTCAGGTGTTGTGTTTGGGGTGGTGCTAGTCAATGGGCTGGTGTGTGTGCAGTGGCAGGTGAAGTAGCAGTGGGTGCAGGTGAAACGTTCTACCATGGAGCATGGGTCGGTGCGGGGGCAGTGTTTGTTGCGGTGTCCGGTGTCATGGGTGTAGAGCTCAGCGATGGTGTATCTTCGGGGTACTAGAGGGTTAGGTGTCCTGGAGATGGGCGCGGTCCAGGCACGGATGGGCGCGGTCCAGGCACGGATGGGCGCAGATGGGCTTGCCTTTGGCACGTCCACTGTGCGGTCATGCTGAGCCCTTCATTCAGTAGGTCCTGGGGTGGTGGGGCTTCTGTTGGCAGGAAGAACGGTGAGTGGGAAAACCTGGTTGGGAAAACCCCAGCGGGAAAACCTGTGCATCTGCGGTGTCACTGGATCAGTCTGGAACTAGCAGATACTGGAGGCCACAGGCAAGTGACAAGCTAGGTGTCCAGGTGCCTACTCCTTTAGAATCATGTGTCTGAATTGTAGGACTTAAGGAGTCATATTGCCAAACAAATTCTTGGATCTGGATGAAGAAATTACAATCATTCAGATCACAATGGGGCATTCCCAATTCCGTTCCTCTCATACATATCAGGCTTGGCATAAGTTTGAACTTGATCAATTCAGCCAGTCTCTAATAGAAGCCCAGCCCAACAGATCCGAAGACCTAGAGCTTCTCACCCGTGACTACAATAACTGGATTCGCTCCAAAGCCCATGCTTCAGCTCCTGCTAAGACGAGCAACAATGGCAGAACTAAACCCTCTGCCCCATGGTTCTCAGCTAGACTGAGAAATCAAAAACAGGTCTGCAGTAAACAAGATATACTATGGAGGAAAAACTATAGTCGGACAGAAAAAGATTATAAGCTCTCAAATGTCTCATCCAACGACATACAGGAAAGAAGCATGTCATTTTGTAATTCTTTGGCCACATTCTTCCAAAATAAAGTGGAACTTATTTTTAACAAGTTCGCTGCATCGCCCACTCTTAGTGGAGGAAAACGGGTTGACCCCCTCCCCCCAAATTCTGTGATAGCCACCCTTACAGAGTTCACCCCCTTCAACAACCAACAGGTGATAGAACTGATCAATGCTACTAAATCCGGTTCACCCTATGATCCATGTCCCATGGCTATCAAGCAACCTCATCTTAATTCTCAACAAAATGTATTGCCACCGGACAACTCCCTATGCTCTGGAAAAAAGCGTCAATACTGCCTTTATTAAAGAAGCTCAGCTTGGATCCCAAGGGCCCTAACAGTTATCGCCCTATTTCTAGGCTCCCCTTTCCAGCGAAAAGTATCGAAAAGGCCTTGAATAACCAACTGGCCAGTTTCATTCAACAACACAAACTTCTAGACCACACTTAGTTTGGTTTCAGCAGCTGCCATTGCAGTGAAACCGTGCTGATAATGGCTACTGAGGAGATCAGATGCATTCTGGATAATGGAGGGTGTGCCGGTCTTCTACTCTTAGACTTATCTGCGGCATTTGATAGGTCAATCATGCACTCTTGGTTGACCATTCTGATCGTATTGGAGTCAGGGGAATGGCCTTGTCCCTTCTGAGGTCCTTTTTGAGTGAGCGAGAACAGACCGTGTCCTTAAAGGAGTTTGAATCCAGATCCTTTTCTCTGCCTTGTGGAGTCCCGCCGGGGTCTTCATTAAGCCCAACACTTGTCAACGTTTGCGTTACGCCCTATGCTGCTCTGATCAGTTCATTTGGCTTCTCTCTGGTATCCTATGCCACCCAGATTGTGGTTTCTTTATCTGACTCCTCTGTCAGCGCCGCTCATAGATTTCACAACTGTATGTTTGCTATCGACGATTGGATGGATAAAAAAACTGTCTAAAATTAAACTCCAGCAAGACGGAGGTCCTCCTTTTTGGAAAGGATACCCCATTTTGGACACCTTCCTGCTGGCCACTGAAACGAGGTCCGTTGCCTTCACCAGCCAAGAAGGTAAAGACCTTGGGTGTTCTCATGGACATCAAGCTTGTCTTTTGGGATCAAGTTAACACCACTCTCTCCGCTTCTTTTATACACTCAAGTTAGTGAAAAAGATCCTTCCTTGCATCCTGCCATCTTTGCAGTAAACAGTAGTGACCGCCTCAGTGCTGTCAAAGCTGGATTACTGCAACAGGCTTTACCTTCACATGCAAGTGCAGTTTATCAACTGGCTACAATCCGTTCAAAATGCTGCTGCTAGGCTTTTGTTGGGAATTCCTAAATTTCAGTCTTCCAAACCTGCTTTACAGAAGCTTCATTGGCTCCCAATCAAACAAAGAATTAGCTTCAAAGCCCTTTGCATTACCTTTAGGGCTCTGCACAGTCTTGGCCCACATATTCTTAAAGACCGGTTCAAGTGGTATCATCCGGAAAGGCGCCTCCGTTCAAGCGTGGTCAAGTACATTGTTCCAAAATTCAAGCACGCCTCTTGGGGCGTTAAGACTTTTGTGAAAGGGGCCTCGAAATTGTGGAACACCCTTCCCCTGCATATTAGGTGAATGGCTGACCTCCTGTCCTTTTGCAAGACACTGATGCCATGGCTTTTCATTTATTAATTTAGATGGCCTATCTCTGTAACATAGCAGCGCATAGACACATCCAGGCATTTGTTTGCGCTTTATAAAAGTATTCAACATAACATTGTGCAAAATACATATTTGGGGTAGATTCCAGGAAACACTTTATTAGAGAGGGACACAATGTCCGACAGACACTCACATAAATGTATGTAGACGAGGGTCCTAGTTTTCTCTGCTCTGAATCCATACCCTGTTCTCTTCTGCTCTTGGGCTGATCATTCTCCCAACTAACACATTTTCACCCTGGCTCCTTCAGTCCCACACTTTGGTGGGTCAGCACTGGTTACTGCTGCCAATCTTCTTTGATGGTTCATTGTTCACACATGTGATGTGACTGGTAAGGCAGGGTGTATAACCTGGCCAATCTCCTTGTAATTTAGTTTACTGTGGATATAGAAGACCGCTAACGCTGTGTGTTTGAGTGTTAGCATGCGGCCCTGCCAAATATTTGGCTTGCTGTCACTCTAAGGGTCTTGCGCTGAGCTGTGCCGCCTTCTTTAATATGCAAAGTCTCTTGTTGCAGGGATTCTGCTCATGAACAGAACTATGCTTGGGATCTTAGACCATCGGCATGTAGGGACTAAGTAATTATTCTATCCTTAGTATCCATGAGCCGGAGTCCGACTAGCTATAGTGCCTCACTTGCTCGTCTAACCTTACCAGAGAAGCAAGTGAATTGGCACACCAGAACACAACACTCTTGACCCTCTCGGGGATCGCGGTAACAGGACACACCCATTTGCTCTCTCACTCGTACTCATCCACAATAAAATAAACAAGAGACACAAAGGAAGTTTGGATTATTTATTCAAATTATTGTGTCCTAAAACGCAGTATTTGTGCCACAATTGGAAAACAAATGCATACTAAAAATACTGTTAGCATGGTCAAGAAACTATATATTGTAAAAAGCCCTGTCATGTTATAAGACAGAATATCCTAAACCCCCCTCCCTTCTACTGAAGCTAAATGATTATATATCAAATGTCTCTGGAATTAGTGGCAGACCCTGTGCCTTAGCATTCATATATGGATGTTCTACATCTCAGCTGACGTAGCAGTCTTGTCTCAGAACCATCGCTTAATGTGTGTACTTAAACTCCTGTGCTCAGTTATATGACAAGACAAGCATGCTCATAACCAACAGCTGCATTTTCGTGTTATGTCTAGGTGCCAGACCAGAGAGAATAACAAGGGGCATTGTTTGTGACCTCGTCTATGGTGTTCAGACTAAGTCCCAGGACAAGAACAGAACACGAAAACATATGCAGGTTCTGTGTGAAAGTACAGTGTGGCACAAAAGCAAGCAGGTTTATATAGTAATGTGTGCAAAAGAAAGTGTGGCCTACAATGTGCACAATTACGCTAACATAGGGAAAACTACAATGGGCCATGCAAGAAACACAAACTCTGCAAAAGGCTTCACCTCTGAGAGATACTTTGAGGGTGCTGGTGAGATACCGGTAGCTTCCAAGATACTTGTTGGAGACCCCTGTTCTAGGATAATATGCAATTTGAATCTATTAACACAATCAAAGGCAGAGTTTAAAGCCATAAATACCAGTTTCAAAGAAACCTCCTTTACTAATGCACATTTATGCGAATGAAAGCATTGCTTCACCGTTCATGAGCCAGCTCCAACCCTATAGTGGGACTCCGCTAGTATTTCATTAAGTTCTGCTTATTTTAACAGTAAAATTCATTAGGAATATTGAGTGATAACCGGTTAGATCTTCCTTATTTTCCTTTAAAACAAAATTGGGTTAATTAAGGACTTAGACCATAAAGACTTTATTCAAGTGGAATGTGCAGTATTAAGAACATTAGTAATCAAATGAGCCCTTAACCCAAAGTTATGCTTAAAAAGATCCATGATCACCCAGGCAGGGCCCGGTGCCTTTCCACTTGGGCTGTCATTAATAGCCTTTGAAACATCAGAAAGTCTAAAATATAACAATATCTAAGTGAGAAATAACTGAACTACTGTGCTAGCAGCTATTAGGTCAGCTCAGCCCTTCTCGCTAATTTGTGCTGAATGCCATTTTTCTAAGCTCCTCTCCCAAAAATAATTTCTTGGTTCAGTTTTTGAACCCCCTAAGGGCTAAATGAAAATTTCGATTGGCATTGCTATAAGATTTATCTGTGTTAGAAATGGGGGTCTCTAGTTGGCAATGACTTGCACCTTTGTCCAAATAGTGACCCTTCTTCCTAGTCAGGGTAAGGGGGATACACTTCTAAAATAACCCCTGCTCACCCCCATGGTAGCTTGGCACGAGCAGACAGGCTTATCTCAGAGGTAGTGTGTAAAGCATTTGTGCACACAGACAGTAACACAGTGATAACACTACAAATGGACACCACACCCATTTAGAAAAATAAGCAATATTTATCTAAACCAAACAAGACCAAAACGACAAGAATCTACAATACAGTAATCAGAATATGACTTTTAGAAGGTAAAAACTGTTCTGTCCATAGCAAACAATAGATGCAACACTTTTAACACAAAGTATCTTGGATGCGTCAAAATCATAAACAAAAACAGCCGCAGGGAAGGTGATGCGTCAGTTCCTTACGCAGAGGGAAGGTGATGCGTCAGTTCCTTACACGCAGGGAAGGTGATGCGTCAGTTCCTTACGCGCAGGGAAGGCGATGCGTCAGTTCCTTACGCGCAGGGAAGGCGATGCTTTGCTTCCTTACTGCCACGCAGGGGAGATGATGCGTCGGTTCCTTATTGAAGGGAAGGTGATGCGTCAGTTTCTTACGCGCAGGGAAGGCGATGCGTCAGTTCCTTACTGCCACGCAGGGGAGGTGATGCATCGGTTCCTTACTGAAGGGGAGGTGATGCATCGGTTTCTTACTGTGCGGGGGAGGTGATGTGTTGGTTTCTTACTGCGGCCCCGGTGTCTTTGTAGACGTGGCGCTCGATGCGATGCGTGGGGATCGGGGATGCGTCGGTTCTCAATGCGGTGGCAGCAACAGCGCTGCGTTGGTTTCTCTAGCCGCGGTCCCACGATGCGTTGGTTCTTGCAGCCGCACAGCAGGGCCTGCGTCGGACTCGGTGCAGTGATCTTGGAGTTTGGAGATCGGTGCACGGGATTCGGCGTCCGGCGATTTCTCCAGCCGTGGGCAGGCGCTGCGTCAGTTTCTTTGGCGATGTGTCGGAAACGGGTGCGGATGCGTTGCGCTTCTCATAGTTGTCTCTTTTCCACCTCCCAACAGCAGGAACCACCTCCAGAGGCCCAATTCAGCAACAGGCACCTCCTGGCAGGTCAGAAATCCCAGCAAGGAAGTTCAGGGGAGCTGGTGGTGAAGTCTTTGTATCCTTGAGACTTCAAAAGAGGAGGCAAGCTCTACTTCAAGCCCTTGAAGATCTTCCTCAAGGAGGAGGCACAGTACACAGAAAAAGTCCTTATCCTCTCCTTGGCAGAAGCAGCCACTGTAGGCCAACCCCAGACAGCACACAGCAAAGGGGCAGTACTTCTCCTTCAGTTTTCCCAGCTCTTCTCCTTGGCAGAGGATCCTCTTGAATTCCAGAAGTATTCTAAAGTTCTGGGGTCTGGCCCCAATATTTATACAGCATTTTCCTTTGTTCTCTGGTGGTAGAGAGGCTCTGTGCTCTGTCAAAACCAGTTCTGTCCTCTCTGGCCCAGCTTCCCGGCAGAGAGAACAGAATTGTGTAAGGCATACCAGGCCTAATCGGGTGCAAGGAAATCTCCTCCCCCTACTCTAAATGCAGCCCAGGTCTATTCAGCCCAGCCCTGCCTCATTCAGGAAAGGCAGGACACACATCAATTCCCCCCCCCCCCCCCCCCCAAGTGGCTGTCTGAGAGAATGCACATCCCCAGGCCCTGTCACTCCAAAGCCAGACAGTCCATCCACAAACCAGCAGAGGCACACAGGAGGGCTAAGCAAGAAAATACCCACTTTCTAAAAGTGTTATTTCCAAACACACAATATAACAAGCATTTGCAATGCAATAGGTCTCGCATTAATGAGAGTTTAAGCTATTGGCAATGCAATACCTTAAACTCTCGCAAATGCGAGACCTATTGAATTGCAAATATTTGTTTTACTAGCGCCCATGCGGCGCTTTCACATTTATGGAGGCGGTGTACCCTTTCTTTAGACAAGCCGCGTCTAAAGAAAGGGGCGGGTCCTACATTAAAGTGAAACTGCTGTATGGGGACTTTGACCAAAATAAAGCATCTGTTTTGTCAAATTGACAAACAGATGGTTTTTTTTTTGGTAAAAGCGCCTATGCCGTGCTTTCACTTTAATGTCAGCCGCGTACCTTGCTTTAGACGCGGTTTGTGTAAAGAAAGGGGCGCGGCCTCCATAAATGTGAAAGCGCCGCATAGGCGCTAGTTAATAAAATAAACTAATAAATAAGTGGCCGCAAAATGCGAACCGCGCTGCTAAAATAAATAAATAAACACACCCCCTATAGTTAAAGCGGACCGCCCTTTGTAAAATTTAAATAAAAGCACGCCGCTGCTGCAAGGTAGTGGGTGGAATAGGGGAAAAACATTAAATAAAATAGTGCTCACCGACCTTTAAAGCAGACTATGTAACAACACCAGTAAAAGGTCCAGTCGTAATGGAAGGTAACAAATGCAGACAAGGCGGCTTCAAAGAGGGACTAACAAGCCTAATAACGGCTCAGAAGCCAGCATTTACAAAGGACAATGACACAAGCCAATTAAAAATATGGGAGAGTGGGCGGGGCTTGAAAGCCATACTCCAATACTGCATGCCTCGCAGCAGCACATGCGCTGCCTAGGCTCGACCTAAAAAGGACAGTGGCAAGCTCAACCGATGTTGTACCAACCACCAGGGCCGTTTCTACCATTAGGCGAGACTAGGCGGCTGCCTAGGGCGGCAAAACGGGGAGGGCGGCAAAAAACATGAGTTAGGGCAGGCGGGAATCCCCTTGAACGGCCTTCGAATTCGAGTGACGTGACGTCACGTTCGGCGCCACGGGCGGGGGCCGTGCGTGCTATGCGACTTCCGATTTCGCTCTCGACGACTCGACCCCATCGGAGTCGGACCTCTGCAGGGTCTGTCCCTCTGTTCAGTCCGGAATATCAGGCTTCTGACGGGCTTGTCGTTCAAGGAAGGCAAGGTGTGCTTTTTTCGGCGAAGGAATGCAGCCCCTCGCGTCGCACAGCATGTAAGATCTGCACGTTGAACCCGCTTTTGAGTTCATTTGCCGGTACTGCCAATTTAGTTTACATTAAAACTAGTTTATTTGAAAATGTGTTAGTTGAAGCAGCTCTTTTTGGAAGGAGAACTGCCCACTTCAACCTCAAGCAATCCCTCCCACCACAGCCTCTTTTTTAAATGTATTTCTTTCGCCATAAACCCCTAACAGACTTCACAAACACGCACCACACACACAAACACAGAAGCGCCACATTGCACACGCGAGCAATCCTACACAAACATACTGTCTCCAACACGTGCACACAACCCTTCTCACACAAATGTCCCATACACACAACCCTCGCCCACGTGCACGCACATATGCATGCAAGCAGCCTTCCACACATACAAGCACGCTTCCACACATACACAAACACACACGACTCCCCACAGAGACACCTAAGCAAATCACACGCACACAACCTTTCTGTAGACACCTAAGCACACATTCACGGAGACACCTACAAACGCGCGCGCACCCCCCCACACATACACAAACTCTTTTCCAGACACCGAAGTCCACACGCGCGCGCACACAATCACTATCAGTGGTTTTAATTTATTTCCGGCTGCGCCGGCTCTCTCTTCATTGAGCCCTTCCTTATACATACAGCAGAGCAGCCAGGAGGAACCTGCCTGCTGAAGGGGTTCTCTGCTGTAACCTTCCTGCCTCACCGCCCCAGTCACAGTTGATCCACGGGTGAGAATTCCACACACACAAAAAAATGTTCACATGTAGCATTTAGCAGTTAGGAATCCCGAAATTTGCCTTAATCTTGGCTTTAGCATTTTTTTTTAAAGATTTTTATTTTAACATAGAACTTTAAGCAAATTTCAAATCCCATTTGATTTCTTTACAAAGTCTATGGAAAGTCTGAGGAAGAAGCTAGGTGAGTAGCTGTAAATACTGCAGCAGGTACGGTGTGTAAGAAGCTCACTGCTTTCTAATTACAGTTGTTTTGCTTCAAAGCCGGGGCCCGTTTTCTTTGCTTTCACAAGAAGATGCCATACCCTAGTCACGCTAATATCCAATTGCTGCAAAGGGAAATACAAATAAAATGCACATGTACCGAGAGAGCGTGCTTGCTTTTTGTCGCGCTGCTCTGACGCATACACACACTATAGTTACTGTTCCAATGCATCTTGTTAATGGTATTTCAGGTTTAGGCTGCTCAGGCACGGAAAGGGACGTCTCGTGTCAGTTCAATTTCTCCTTCCCTCCTGCATTCATCTCTTTCCTCCAACACCAGAACGGATTTTGACACCATACATCATTCTGTAGTGTACATGCACGATCGAACAAGCTCCATAGCACCGGGAAATGTGAAGGTAGCATGATAGAGTGACATTAGCACCGCGGATAAGCACACTGTCTTCAGGGCATGAACGTTGCATTATATTAGCAGACAGTGCAAAGGAGAGTAAACATCCATACATTAAAATCGCTTTAACCTCGGGAACGTGGTCAGCTGTGCTCTGTACACAGTGTTAACATTATGATGACGCGCCTTCTTGCGCGCGCTTAATAATCCTTATTTGCTGACTGAGTTGATGGGGTCTTTGACACTATACTGTGGAGGTCTTCAAATTGATTTTTATGAATAATTAACACTCTATGGTGACGATTTTCAATATTATCCTGTTATGTGACTCCGGCGGTAGTAAAAGGGAGGGGGTGGCATTTTTCAATTCTCGCCTAGGGCGGCAAAACACCTAGAAACGGCCCTGCCAACCACAGACGGTAAAAAGGTGATTCAAGAGCACCAATGATGCAGTAAGAACCACAGAGGGCTAAAGGGAAAGTTGTGAGCACCAACGATGCTCTACCAACCACAGATGGTAAAAGGGACAATGAAGAGCCCCAATGATGCTGCACCAACCACAGACGGTAAAAGGGACAGTTGTGAGCATCAATGATGCTGTACCAACCACAGACAGTAAAAGGGACAGTCGCGAGCGCCAATGAAAGCATGCATGTGCAACCCATGGCAAGTCAACCACATGACCCCGAACCCGGAGGAGTCTAGCACCCACAGATGGTAAAAGGGACAGTTGTGAGCGCTAGCGATGCTGTAGCATCCACAGATGGTAAAAGGGACAGTAAAGATCCTGAATGATGCTGCACCAATCACAGGCGGTAAAAGGGACAGACGAGAGCGCCAATGAAAGCATGGATGTGCAACCAATGGCAAGTCAACCACATGACCCCCACCCTGGAGGAGTCTAACATTCAACCCTGCAACATGTAAACGCAAAACACTGTGAACAGCAGGAGCACATGTCCAGAAATCCAAGCACCGGCTGATCCAACACTGGTGGCCAGCTCTCTTCTACTTGTGAGTCATTAGAAACACGATGAGCTTCATCCACCAGAAACACGTGCCCCACAATGCAAGCACTGGCTGCTCCAACACTGGTGGGCAGCACTCTTCTACTTGTGAGTCACTCACACACCATGAGCTGCGTCTACCATAAATGCAAGCACTGGCTGCTCCAACACTCGTGGCCTGAACTCTTGCAATTGTGATTGATCAGAAACACCATGAGCTGCACCTACCTGAAACACGTGTCCAGAAATGCAAGCACTGGCTGCTCCAACACTGGTGGCCAGCACTCTTCCACCTGTGAGTCATTAGAAACACCATGAACTGCATCTACCAGAATGCAATGGGAGAACTACCGCTGATGTGCTGGCAGTGTGCTCACTTCCTTCCTGTTCCATCATCTTCCACATCCACCTCTGCACCTCTTGCCCTCCACCTCCCCACCTCTCTCCCTCCACCTCCCCACCTCTCGCCCTCCACCTCCCACCCAGCGCCTGTTGTGATTCCATGAATGTGATTACATTCCTGTTTAGTGCTCCCTAAACGCCGTCTTTGCTTCGGTAAACTACGTGTTGTGTCTCGGAATCCCCCCTATGGTTTAAAACGTCGAGGTGCCCTCCGGGCGATATATAGGCGCTATATAAAGACCCCCTCCCAAAAAATATAAAATATTTGCAATTGGTGCCGAGATAAGAGTATGCCAAATACAAGGCTGGCATTTGTGGTGTTCTGCAGAAGTGGGGGCTGTCTGTGCTGGGTGAAGCTGGGGGTTCCGGGGTGGGTCGAGGTGTGACATTTTAATGTTGTGGATAGATTTGGTCGTTTTTTGCCATGGTGGGTAAGGAAATAATGCGGAGATGTAGGCACGCGGGTGTAAAAGAGAGATCTTTGGTAGAACCTCGTGGTGGGTGGAGTTGTTACCTGCTGTGTATAATTCATGCACTCAGGACTCTCTTGTCCTCGACGACTGTTATCTATTCTGGAGGAGGGGGGCTGTTGTTGAGTTTTAATGGCATGCTTGGAATTTGGGGAGTATTCTGATGCGTTCCGGGAATGAAGCGCCTGGTGACGCACACATCCATTGTGTGAGGTGTGCGCTGTAAACACTCCCCGTTGCTTCTTTGAGGGCCAAAGCTCCGAGATCAGCTCCAGGGAGTCTGTTGGGGCATCACCAGGGCGGGTCCCTTGGGGGGGGCTGTCAGTAAATAGCAGACAATCTCTGAACGTGCGCACAATAAACTAGCGCCCTGTGATTAGGTCCACACACACAAACGTTCTTTAACGCTGTTTATCTAAATCCCCTACCCAGCAGGGAGACCCCAAAGTAATAAGTGAATTAAAGTGGGCGGTGTTACCCCCCCTCGCACATCCTCGGGCTCTGGGAGCACAGGCCTTATTGCACCAGTTAGGAATTTCCCAATCATCCCCCACCCTCTCCACTGGGCGGAATCTGTGCCCCTCTGGGAGGCCCGAGGGGGTCCAGGGAGCTTTGAGATACACAGCAAGGGCCTGGGAGCAAACGGGCTTTGTGGGCAGACTCTCCCCCCCAGGCACCCATATGTATTTACCCCACGGCACAGGACTGCAGGGGAGACAGGGCATGGGGGGAAGAAGGGCGGATGTGGAGATTCAGGCAGGCCAGGAACCCCGAGTCAGAAACATGGCAAAGCCTGACATGTGACTGACTCCTCCCTAGCCTACTGGCCTTTCAAGGGCACTAGCTTGTGGAAGCCTGACATGTGACTGACTCCTCCCTAGCCCCACCGGCCTTTTAGGGGCACTCGCCTGTAGAAGCCTGACACAACTGGCTCTGCCTTGGCCCTAACTTTATGTATCTGCCAGTCTCCTATGTGGCTGGAGGCCAGCTCATGTTAGCCCAGGGCTGCCCGAAGATCCCTGTGCATTAAGGCCAGCCGGAAGTGTTCCAGATGTGCGTAAGCACTGGCTGGTGTTGAGACCTCAGTCAGGGAGCGGAAAGCTCGTGCCCTCTCACCCAGTTCTCCCCTTCTGGCCGTGTGTGGTTTTTACGAACTGTTTTGGGATGTTTCCTGCCGGATCCCAGGCTGCCCTCGTGCGCGGGCATTAATGCCAGCTGGAATGCAGGCCGGTCCAGCAAGGGGGGGGCTGCATGAGAATGGCTGTAACCAGACCCGGAGGAATGCCTGGAATCCCATTCATGGGGCTTTGAGGCACTTCAGCCGACGCCCCTCCTCTCACGAAGGAGGGGGGGGGGGCAGGAGGAGTCCTTTATGCAACCGCACCAAGAGCAGATGCGGAGACACTGCGGGCAGAAGAGCGCCCCCCTCCCCAAGCAGGGCTCTAACGTTTGCCCATATACATGCCCCTGTACACACATACATCGGTCCCATCTCTGCCTTCCTGCCTCACATCACCGAAAGAACATATCATATAAAATGACATGCAGTCACAAGACATCACATGATTAGCATGCAGAAATCATTTGCCTGCATTACAAAGTGTAACAAGCTGCTACGCAAGCCATGCACACCTTGGAAAGACGCCCAAACATGCGGGAGTCCTACCAAAAGAAGCCTGTTAAGACAGGACGAGCGTTCTCAGAGCGCCCAATGAGAGAGCCGGACTGGCGCGTGCAAGGCAGCGTGACAAAGCTTCTGATAAGAAACTTCGTCACAACAGCCGTAATGCAGGCGACCGAGTCCTTGGGGGCTGTCCAAAAAGGCGAAAGGGCGGCAACCAAAAACCCTCCTTTTCAATGGGAAGCCAGCGTTTAACCGTGTATGGCGTTATTAATACTTCAATATTTTCCCCTTTTTTACAGATTAACATATAGTACTTACTGATTTACATTTAGAAGTACAAACCGGTACTTTATACTGCATGAATAACTGCATTTCCTTTTTGTATATGATTATTTTCACTTCTTAAAGCAATAAGTGAGCGCAGAAGGGATCTTCTTAGTCCTGATGAAGAAGCCTTGAGCTTCGAAACATGTTGACTTTTTAGGAAAGTCAGCTCATTATATGCATGACTTTTCCAAATCACTATTTTAACAGGTTCAGCCTCAATGACCTATTAAATTGTTTTATGTCCATGAGGCCAGTTCCTTTTTAATTTCACCTTTTGACCCTTCTTCTCACCACCCCTGCACCACACATAGTCTTTTAGATAAGTGCTCCCGCGCAGTCGCAGGTTGTAGCACGCCCCATCCCACAGTGGGATGGGAAGACCCCAATGATGAAGCATGACATCAAGGGTCCTTTTGATGTGTGAGGGGTATTTAAACAACGTTTGTGTATGTCCTATCATGGAATAGGAACACAATTTATTCTTTTCCCCTACCCTCTATAGGCCCTTTACTTCATTATTTAGATCATTACCCATATGGTGGATCTTGATGTTTTGATAACCTTTGACCTGAGGAGGACGTATCCACCGTCAGTGTCCCTAGGGGCACTACCTCTTCTCTCCCTAACTTTGTTTTTTGTAGTCTTCTAGACAGCGTGTAGCTGTGGGAGTTCATCCAGTATTTCTGGGATTCAGGCAATATCGTTCAGTGTACCGGTTTTTTTGCCTTGTATATAATATATTATTATTTACTACATTTAAATTCTCTTCACACACACTTCCTATATACACACACTCACACGAATATTCACAGTCATGGCCGAGACAGCAGGTCTCACGTTCAATGAAGACGAGGTGGACAGGATCTTAGCTGCCCTCAACCCTTTTGAAGGGCTAAGTAACTCAGACCCAGGACCTAGCAGCTCAGATTGGGATGAGATGGCTAATCTCAGAAGAACCCAGATCAAAACGGCTCTGCATGGCCTATTAATGACTGAGTACTTAAGGGCCAATGCGGCACCTCATGGCCTAATTGTCCGCAACGAACCATTCATTTTTCAGCACGACAAGGCATTCAAAAAGGATTGGTCACTTATATCCTGGCACTGCACTAGAGATTGGCTGGTCTTGATAATAAAAACAGCAACCCGTCTGGCACAAGAATTAAAAATTGACATACAAAAGTTGGAGGTGCAACTTAAGAGCTACCAATCTCATACAGTATTAAAAAAGAGATTGGATGAATTGAATCAACAGATGAGTGAGTACGAGATTACCTTGAAACAAAGCAAGTTCAAGAAATTAAAAAAAGACACTGCAGCCTTTAGCCATGAACGTATATACCCCTATATACGTGAGGATTACGTAACAAGGAAAGCCAATAGTGAACAAGACTCTGATAGCGATATATCAGACACCGGCTCGAACGACTCATATTCCAGCCGGGGTAGCAATTCGAGAAATCAGAGAGGAGGAACATGGAAACAAAGACCTTACCAACCTAGAGGGAGGTGGAACCACTACCCTAACCAACCAATTTTTGCCCACTATCCATATGGTCCACCACCAATGGGAGGACCCTTCCAACACTGGGCACCAACACCACAGGAGTATGATTATTATGGACCACCTCCTTTTTAGGCACACGCCCAGGACCTCAAAGAGGAAGGAATCGACGAGGCAATCATGTCCACTGGAGGAACGACCCAGAAGATGCAGTCAGAGTGTCAACAAGGAGCATGACCGGAACCGCGAACCAACCAACAACCAGCAAGTAGGAAACCTAGTGGTCAACCTTACATCATTGGTTCTCAGTGAACCACAAAAACTGGCCTTAAGTAAAGGTCTTGGTTTTGTGCCCACCAATAAAATGGACAATTTCAAACTATGTTTGGAGGTAAAAGAATTCGTAAGAAAACTTAAACTACGGGCTTTCTTTGACAAGAAGGATTCCACAATGACTACAGAGGAACAGTCTTCTGACACCGGATTACGACCTAAATCCACTTTCACCCCCCGGATCCAACCCTTCCAGTGGAGTTGCTCACCTTTGAGAGAGCTGTTATGGGTGAAATCATGCAATTGTCTAATACAGACAAAAAAACCTTTCATAATACAACACGAGAGGAAAAGGAAGCTATACGAACCCTGGCTAATAACAGTGATCTCACTATCAAACCAGCGGATAAAGGCGGAGCCATTGTGTTACAAACCACTCCCAAGTACGACACTGAGTGTAGACGACTATTGGACGACTTACGCAATTATGAAGTGATCCAAGACGATCCAACAGAAAGGATTCGAATACGGATAGGAACTATGGTGGAGGAAGCGGTCTGTCACAACTGGATATCAAAAAAAGAATCTGAATTTCTGATACAAAAATCTCCCATAACACCCTATTTCTACACCATTCCTAAAATCCATAAGAACTTGGATGATCCTCCAGGACGTCCTATCGTCTCAGGGATCGGTTCTATATTAGAACCCCTGTCCAAGTTCTCTGATGCTTTTGCGACCGCTAGTTCAGAAAACAGGTACTTACCTCAAAGACACGAAAGCAGTCTTACAACTACTTGCGACTCAGGACTTTGACATAAGTCAACATCTTCTACTTGGTTTAGACGTTGAGAGTCTGTACACTAGTCTTCCTCATGATGAAACCATTGGTATCATAGAGGAAGTTTTACATGCAACCACATGGGAATACCACACACCACGCAGCATGGTTATGGAATGCATTTCCTTAGCATTAAAAGAAAATTTCTTTCTCTTTAAAGATACATACTATTTACAAAAACATGGGACTAGCATGGGAAGCACCTTCGCTCCTAGTCTTGCAGGTCTTTACGTGCATCATCTAGAGACAACAAAGATACTGCACCTAGATAATCCTTTCAATGAGCACATCATTACCTGGAAAAGGTACATTGATGATATCCTAGTAATATGGAAAGGCGATACTCACTCTGTTGAGTCCTTTATGCTATGGCTTAACCAACAAAATCAGTTCTTGAAATTCACACATACAGTATCCAATACTGACTTGGTGTTCCTTGATCTTAACATTTACCCAGAGAATGGCAAGCTCAAGACCACTACTCACTTCAAACCTACTGCAAAGAACTGTCTTCTCCTTTATAGTAGTTTCCACCCACGACATTTGCGAGACAATCTCCCTTTTGGACAGTTCCTACGCTTAAGAAGGAACTGTACGGAAATTACGGATTTCAAAAACCAAGCTACTGATCTTGAAAATAAACTACTAACACGTGAATATCCACCAAGAATCATTAAACAGGGCTGGAAAAGAGCTAGGCATAACAATAGAGAGGCGTTGTTGGATAACAATCCTCCAAGGGAAAGAGAGACCAGACCAATCTGTGTCACAACATACAATACCCATTCGAATGAAGTATCCAAGATAATTAATAAACATTGGAGAATACTGAACTGTGGTAAACTTTCTTTTCCAAAACCTATGTTTTCTCACAAAAGAGGCAGAAATCTGAGAGATATCCTTGTGCATACGAGGCCACATACCACATGGGAAACTAACCTGGCTCCCTTCAATTCCCAACCTATCCAGGGTCATCATCCCTGCGGAAATTGCAGTACCTGTGCCCTTACTACAAAAAGTAAGAAAATTACATTCTCTAATGGGTCTGTGTGGGAACAAAGACGATTTACTAACTGTAATAGTAAAAATGTAATCTACATGATCACTTGCCCGTGCAATCTGGAGTATATCGGGATGACGTCCAGACCAGTTAAGATACGGATCGGTGAACATAGAAGTAATGTGAGGTGCAAGAAGAGTACTACTAAAATGGCAACCCACTATCTGTCAACCAACCACAACGTTGACGACATAAAATGGACAGTGATCGAACAAATCCGTCATGAAAAGGACCTTCTGGAAAAGGAACAACGTTGGGTATTCCGTCTGGGGACACATGACCAGGGATTGAATGACGAAATTCCGTGGGCCCAGCTAATAGGTTAAAGTAGTCATTACACCTGACTCCCCTTCATTACTATACACAGGGCACTAACTGTATCTCAGCGTTTTAGTCCCTGTATGTAGAGGTCCTAATGATACATCAGTATTTTCCTTTACATCCTTGATTTTACCTGATTTCGCTAGCTTTCCTTTCACCATTATCGTCTTTATTATCTGACACCTGTGGTGCCTTGCGCTGTTCAATGAGCGTTAATTTTTTACTTCTTGAAACGCATCAATACATTGACAGGGCTTTCACTACAACATCACTTATCGCAATGTCCCGTAAATCTCTCGTAGATAACCACACGCGATGATGGGCATCAACCACACCGCATTATAGAATCGTTTATTTTTATTTGCTTATTGAATTGGTATTAGTTCAAGCTCCAGGGTTGCATCTTATATGCAGTACCTTCTTGCTGTACTATCCTCACTTCCATTCATTTTTTTCATTTGAGAACTAAACGTGATGGTGGATAACCATGCCGCAGCTCTATAGTACGACATTCACTTGGTTGTTACACACGTACGGAATACTCACTTCCGCTGTGCAAGTGAGTCAGCGCTCTAGTGCCTTGGGAAAATCGAGCTGATTAGCTTACTTCCGGTATGTCTCGCGCCAGTTTCACGGGTGTTTCTGATCTGCTCTCGTTACTTGTGTATAAATAAGCCGCTTACCGCACTCCCTAGTCATACAGCGGAGCCGCGGGTGAGCAGTATGGGGCAAATTCTGTCTGACAGCATGTAAGTACGGCTTAGCCGTCATGGTCCGAGTTTTCTTCGTTAAATTTTCATTAATTTTCATTATTTACTCGGCAAGAGGACGCGCACTACCTGATCGTGTCTCTCTCTTCATTTTTTATACCATCTTTTTCCCTCATAGTAACGAGTGACTTCTTCCTGCTCATCCGTACCTGAGGCTCATGGGGCAATACACCCATTCATACATTGTATGTATTGTGTATATACATTGTTATACATACTGCCTCTTTATTATCATAGTCACTTAATGGAGTGTGTGTTTTATGTTATATGTTGTGTGTCATTGTATGTTTTTCCCTTTTCCCGATTTCTTTCACAGGTCCATGCACCACTATAGCACTATGTTGTATTAACAGTCACTTTGACACATGTGTTGTCTTTGCAGGTCTTCGTGAGAAAACGCCGTGTATGGCGTTATTAATACTTCAATATTTTCCCCTTTTTACAGATTAACATATAGTACTTACTGATTTACATTTAGAAGTACAAACAGGTACTTTATACTGCATGAATAACTGCATTTCCTTTTTGTATATGATTATTTTCACTTCTTAAAGCAATAAGTGAGCGCAGAAGGGATCTTCTTAGTCCTGATGAAGAAGCCTTGAGCTTCGAAACATGTTGACTTTTTAGGAAAGTCAGCTCATTATATGCATGACTTTTCCAAATCACTATTTTAACAGGTTCAGCCTCAATGACCTATTAAATTGTTTTATGTCCATGAGGCCAGTTCCTTTTTAATTTCACCTTTTGACCCTTCTTCTCACCACCCCTGCACCACACATAGTCTTTTAGATAAGTGCTCCCGCGCAGTCGCAGGTTGTAGCACGCCCCATCCCACAGTGGGATGGGAAGACCCCAATGATGAAGCATGACATCAAGGGTCCTTTTGATGTGTGAGGGGTATTTAAACAACGTTTGTGTATGTCCTATCATGGAATAGGAACACCATTTATTATTTTCCCCTACCCTCTATAGGCCCTTTACTTCATTATTTAGATCATTACCCATATGGTGGATCTTGATGTTTTGATAACCTTTGACCTGAGGAGGACGTATCCACCGTCAGTGTCCCTAGGGGCACTACCTCTTCTCTCCCTAACTTTGTTTTTGGAGTCCTTTATGCAACCGCACCAAGAGCAGATGCGGAGACACTGCGGGCAGAAGAGCGCCCCCCTCCCCAAGCAGGGCTCTAACGTTTGCCCATATACATGCCCCTGTACACACATACATCGGTCCCATCTCTGCCTTCCTGCCTCACATCACCGAAAGAACATATCATATAAAATGACATGCAGTCACAAGACATCACATGATTAGCATGCAGAAATCATTTGCCTGCATTACAAAGTGTAACAAGCTGCTACGCAAGCCATGCACACCTTGGAAAGACGCCCAAACATGCGGGAGTCCTACCAAAAGAAGCCTGTTAAGACAGGACGAGCGTTCTCAGAGCGCCCAATGAGAGAGCCGGACTGGCGCGTGCAAGGCAGCGTGACAAAGCTTCTGATAAGAAACTTCGTCACAACAGCCGTAATGCAGGCGACCGAGTCCTTGGGGGCTGTCCAAAAAGGCGAAAGGGCGGCAACCAAAAACCCTCCTTTTCAATGGGAAGCCAGCGTTTAACATAAACGCTGACGCTACCCAATGAAAATGAGGGGCGGGGCTTCGAGTCCCCTTCTTGAAACTTGCTCGATAACTATAGCTCTCGCAGGCGAGGAGCGCATGCGTGCTCCAACGCCAGGCGAGACCTAAAAATCATTTTTACTAAAAGATGCATTTTTATATTCAGAGTTCAGGAATACTAAACTCCATCTTTCAATCTTGTCCCAATGGGAAGTTATACTTATAAGATGTTATAAATAAACTCCCATTCTATCCTATGGGACAGATAGCCTTTCAGTAGTGAAAAACAAAATTGGCAGTATTTCACTATCAGGACATGTCACACACATCAGCACATGTCCTACCTTTGACATACACTGCACCCTGCCCACAGGGGTACCTTGGGCCTACCTTAGGGGTGCTTCGCATGTCATAAAAGGGAAGGTTAGGGCCTGGCAAGTGGGTGCACTTGCCAGGTCGACATGGCAGTAGAAACTGCGCACAGACACTGCAGTGGCAGGTCTGAGACCCTTTTGAAAGGCTGCTTGTGTGTGTGGCACAATCAGTGCTGCAGGCCCACTAGCAGCATTTGATTTACACGCCCTGGGCACACACAGTGCACTTGACTAGGGACTTAGCTGTAAATCAAATAAGCCAATCATGAAAACACCAATCCATAATAAATTTACAGAGAGAGCATATGCACTCTTGCACTGCTCAGCAGTGGTAAAGTGCCCAGAGTCCTAAAACCAACAAAAACAGGGTCAAAAACAGGAGGCCCAAAAGCAAAAAGTTAACCCTGGGCGGAGTTGGCGTAGTGCCACTACGCGGAGTTCCACGGAGTTATGAAAAAACTCTGTGGAACAGGAGCCCATGTCCTGCGGCCAGCCGAGGGTCCGTGTGCCCGGGACGGGGTTCCCTCGTGCCCGGGCAGGCTCCCAGACCCCCCCCGGCCTGGCTGGGTTGAGAAGCAGGGCCCAAGCCCGGGGCCTGTGCTCCGTGCAGGGCCTGGGGTGTGGGAGCCCCCATCCTGCGACCTGCCAAGGGTCCAACTGCCCAGGACGGGGGTCCCTGGTGCCCGGGGAGGCCCCCCCCCTCCTCTGCCTGGCTGGGATCAGAAGCGGGGACTCGTTCCGGGAGCCCACGTCCGGTGGCCAGCCGAGGGTCCGGGTGCCTGTCATGGGGGTCCATCTGGCCAGGGCAGGCCTCCCCTGCTTCGCCTGTGTGTCAAGGTTCCTGCAGGCCCTGGGTCAGAGTTCTGTCTGGGGGGCCCCCCCCCTCGCAGCCCCGTGCCCGAGACCCAGCTAAGGGCTCTGATGAGCCCCCGGGAAGCAGAGCCCCTGAGCCCTCCAAAGGGCAGGCGGGAGCCCTCCCGCGAAGGTTCGGGGCGGGCAGATTGGCGTCCTTCGGGCCCGGCCATCTGGTCACGCCTTTCCCCTCGGTTGCGCACAATGCTTTCCAATGGGGCAACCAGATGGCCGGGCTGCCCCGATGAGGGCTCGTTTGCCTCCCCGATCCCAGCCAGGGCCCCCAGGAGGTCGGGCGCGTCTGCGCCTTGGGTCCCCTCAGTCTTGCGGTGCGCACGGGTTACCAGAAAAGGGGGTACCTCCGGATTACTAGGGACAGGGTTCGCCGGAACCCGTTGCTGGCTGGGGGCTCTCAGCCGGCGACCAGATGGGCTAGGGCCGGGCAATTCCCCCTCCCCCCCCCCCCCCTGTCCGGGGCTCCGTCCTCCGTCCCGCCGCGTGGCAAAGTGTCCGGTACGGGCTCAATCGGGCCCGGGCGGTCTTCCCTTGGGCGTCTGGGCCCAAGAGCTCTGGCCGGGCGCTCCCTACACTGGGCTCCGTACTGGGCTCCGCCATGGGCCCGGGGCCTGTCGAGCGTTCCCCAACTCGGTTTGGGTTCAGCAGCTCCGGCAGGGGCCCTTGGTGGCCCTGGGGTGGAGGTGCCCTCCCCACCCTGGGCTTCGTCCTCGGGCCAGCCGCGTGGCAGGGCGCCCGGGACACGGGCCTTGGGGAAGCCTCCCCTGCGCATGCCGGCCCGGGACCTCTGGCCGGGCCCCGTCCACCTGCTCTACCATGGTTCCAGGACAGGGGTCCGTCGGGCCCGGGCAGGCCTCCCTCCTGCTTCGCCCGCCTGTCAAGGTGCCTAGGGACCCCGGGTCGGAGGTCCGTCGGGGACCCGCGTCCGCAGCCCGAGGCCCAGCCAGGGTTTCCGAGCCCCCGTGACGCAAAGCCCCCGAGCCCTCCAAAGGGCAGGCGGGCGCCCTCCCACGAAGGCTCGGGGCGGGCATATTGGCGTCCTTCGGGCCCGGCCATCTGGTCGTGCCTTTCCCCTCGGCAATCTGGTCGCGCGCAATGCTTTCCAATGGGGCGACCAGATGGCCGGGCTGCCCTGGAAGTCCCGATGAGGGCTCGTTTGACTCCCTGATCCCAGCCAGGGCTCCAGGAGGTCAGGCGCGACTGCGCGTTGGGTCCCCTCAGTCTCGCGGTGCGCACGGGTTACCAGAAAAGGGGGTACCCTTCCTCCGGATTACTATGGACAGGGTTCGCCGGAACCCCTTGCGAGCTCGGGGCTCTCAGCCGGCGACCAGATGGGCTAGGGCCAGGCAAACCCCCCCCCCCCCCCTCCCTCCCTGTCCGGGGCTCTTCCTCCGGCCCGCCGTGTGGCAAAGTGCCCGGGACGGGCTCCATCGGGCCCGTGCGGTACTCCCTTGGGCGTCCGGGCCCGAGAGCTCTGGCTGGGCGCTCCCTATACTGGGCTCCGTCCTCCGCTCCGCCATGGGCCCGGGGCCCGTCGGGTGTTCCCCAGCTCGGCTTGGGTTCAGGAGCTCCGGCAGGGGCCCTTGGTGGCCATGGGGTGGAGGGTACCCTCCCCACCCCGGGCTTCGGCCTCGGGCCTGCCGCGTGGCAAGGCGCCCGGGACGCGGGCCTTGGGAGGCCTCCCCTGTGCGTGCCGGCCCTGGACCTCTGGCCGGGCCCAGGGGACCGGGCCCGTCCACCTGCTCCTTCATGGTCCCAGGACGGGGGTCCGTTGGGCCCGGGCAGGCCTCCCTCCTGCTTCGCCCGCCTGTCAAGGTGCCTGGGGGACCCCGGGTCGGAGGTCCGTCGGGGACCCCCGTCCGCAGCCCCTGGCCCGAGGCCCAGCCGTGGTCTCCGAGCCCCCGGGACGCAGAGCCCCTGAGCCCTCCAAAGGGCAGGCAGGAGCCCTCCCGCGAAGGCTCGGGGCGGGCAGATTGGCGTCCTTCGGGCCCGGCCATCTGGTCGCGCCTTTCCCCTCGACCATCTGGTCGCACGCAATGCTTTCCAATGGGCCCCACCTCTGCCCTGGAGCCCTGACGGGGTCCAGGGGCCCCAAGCTCAGTCTTCTGGCCTGCCGCTCTGCCAGGGGCCCGAGACAGGGTTCCGGTGGGCCCGGGGAGCCTGCCCCTGCTTGGCTGGGTACAAGAGCTCTGAAGGGGCCCCCCCCTGAGGGCCCTGGGGAGGGTGCCCTCCCCACCACAGTCTCCGTCCTCGGGCCTGTTGCATGGCAGGGTGCCCGGGACGGGGTCCTGTGGGCCCGGGGAGGCCCCACCCTGTGCCTCTGGGCACAGGAGCCCTGACGGGGTCCAAGGGCCCCACCGGGCCCCAGGGAGGGTGCTCCTGCCCTAGGGTCCATCTTCCGGTCTGCCGCTCCGCTAGGGGCCTGGGACGGGTTTCCATAGTGCTCGGGGAGCCTCACCCTGCTTGGCTGGGTTCAGGAGCTCCGGCCGGGGCCCTGGGGAGGGCGGCCTCCCCACCCGGGCTCCATCCTCGGACCTGCCACGTGGCAGGGCGCCCGGGACGGGGTCCCGCGGGCCCGGGGAGGCTTCCCCTGCGCCTCTGGGCCCGGAAGCCCTGGCTGGGTCCAGGGACCCCGCATCGGGTGCTCCATCCCTGGGCCCCAGCCCCCGGCCTGCCGCTCTGTAAAAGGCCCGAGACGGGGTTCTGTCGTGCCCGGGGAGCCTCCCCCTGCTTGGCTGGGTACAGGAGCTCCAGCCGGGGCCCCTGAGGGCCCTGGGGAGGGAGGCCTCCCCACCCCGTGCTCCGGCCTGCCGCATGGCAGGGTGCCCGGGACGGGGTCCCGCAGGCCCGGGGAGGCTTCCGGCGCGGGAGCCCCGGCTGGGTCCAGAGGCCCCGCCGTTCCCCGGTTCGGGTGCTCCAGCCCTGGGCCCCGTCCCCCGGCCTGCCGCTATGCCAAAGGCCCGAGACGGGGTTCCGTCGTGCCGGGGGAGCCCCCTCCTCGTTTGGCTGGGTTCAGGAGCTCCGTCCAGGGCCCTTGAGGGCCCTGGGGAGGGCGGCCTCCCCACCCCGGGCTCCGTCCTCGGACCTGCCACGTGGCAGGGTGCCCGGGATGGGGTCCCGCAGGCCCGGGGAGGCTTCCCCTGCGCCTCTGGGCCTGGGAGCCCCGGCTGGGTCCAGGGGCCCGCCGGGCCCCTGGTGGGGTGCTCCAGCCCTGGGCCCCGTCCCCCGGCCTGCCGCTATGCCAAAGGCCCGAGACAAGGTTCCGTCGTGCCCGGGGAGCCTCTTCCTGCTTGGCCCTTCGAGCCCGGCCATCT